>LKNJ01004404.1:4080-32301 GCA_002120245.1 Maccullochella peelii
TTTTAACATTTTGAAACCTATTTGCATCATTTGTATACTTGCTTGCAGTCTTCTTCACTGCCTTTGTTAGCGGATTGTCCCACCGGTAGATCAGTGTAATAGTGTGAAATGACTGGCAGGAAAGTACATTGTGCACACGTGCATCCTCGTGCATGACAACAAACAGAACGGCAATGCACTCATAAAATCACTGCTCCACAGCACTACTAGTGGTCAAAAACTCCACAGGGAACCTGTAAGTATCAAAATGTCTGGATGGTAGTAGAGCGAGGTATCAGACCTCAGACCAAACAAAATGCATCTGTAGTACTGAAAACTGCCTAAACTGTCTGTTTAGATTCATAAACTAGTTTACAGATGGATCCTGATTTGAACCAAAATTTTTCCAATATTACAGTTTTATTTAGGCAAAGCTCTTGTATGACTGCTTGTGGTTAGACAACCTTGTAGTCTGACTTCAGCTTTTTAATGAAAAGGTTTAATTTATAAGAAAATCCACATCCTGAATTGATTCAAATGAAGGTAAAATGGCCTCAGTCGTGCCGTTATGTTCTTGTCTTTGCTCACACAGTGTACAAGGATTTCTTATTTGTGCTCGTATTCTGATCTGTGCAGCATTGTGAAAAAGCAATTTAGTAAATAATACATTTTCTGTTCAACTGCTGCAGACAGAGATGAAAGAGCCAACTTAAAATAAACCAGGATATCAATATCAGGCGAGGATGAAAATTGTTCTGTAATTCTGTTTCACTTCGTCAGAGTTACAGGAATCACTCCCAAACGACTGAGTCGATTTTTTCTCGTCCCACTAAAAGACAGCTGTGTCCTTGTCATCGGAGACGCAGTAGTGAGCTGTAATTGACAGACAAGTTGGCTATTAGTGTCATTGCCCTCAGGAATACAAGGGCCGCTCGGGCTCTGACATGAGAGAGGTTAATATCTGATGTCAGCAATACAGTTTATATCCCGGCATGCGGCCTCATTAATCTGTCACCTGGGAGGAGGGGTGTCCCATCTCGCCACTGAAAGGGGGTCACAGGGCATTCAGATCACAGCTGTGAATTCACTGGCTCAAAGGGGATCTTCCTCCTTCAGGGATTCTGTGCTGTGAGGAGCTGGTTTTGATTTCCTCAACTCCAAACGCATAATTCAAGCAGGAGGTGGCGGTACGGTGATGTGCATTTTTGTGATATTCATGCACATTCTGCTTTTGCGAGTAAACCTTGACATCTTGCCATTTTGATTTTCACACAAGGGCACCAAATTACAGCAATGCCAGTGACGCGCATATGGAAGACAGTGCATGAGGGGAATTTTAAAGGCTTCAGCTGAGTCATTTGCACATTCTTCTGCTTTGTGTGGCGACGCTCAGTCGCATACCTTAAGCAATCGTGTTGACAGCGAGGGCAGAGATCCACTTCACTCTGAACTCTCCATTGTCATGTTTGTTTGGACGTTTTCATCAGTTCTCGAAAATATGGATTGGAATATGGATGCTTTTGTCACCTACAACAAGAATGTCCTTAATGATTTATTTTTTGGCCAAAGAATGTCAGCAAATAGTAATAGAAATGCCCATTACAGGTTCCCAGAGCCCAAGGTGACTTCTTCAAATGTCTTGTTTTGTTCGACCAATAGTCCAAAAGCCAAAGAGATTTACTATTAGTTTAGTAGAAGACTAAACTAACATCTGAGAAGCTAGAACCAGTGAATTTTTGCCTAAAAATGACTGAAAACAAGTTCAACATTTAGAAATATGCTTACATATATATCACGTTATCTCGTTTTTTTTTATCTGTACAAAAACAGAAGCATAAAAACGACACGTTGTAGTGTCCAGGAAATGACTACGCCAAGAAATAGTCCAGTATTTAACCCCTCGTAAAAACAACATTTTACACTTTGGTTTTAGTACAAGCAATGTGTTACTAATTAGTGAGTTTTAGCGGTGCTGATAGGTGGACTTTGTTACATTTCAACAGCTGTATTCCCCCATTTCCCGTCTTTATGCTAAGCAAAGCTAACCGGCGGCTGGCTGTAGCTTCGTATTTACCGTACAGACATGAGCGTGGTATTAATCTTCATATCTAACTCTCAGCAAGACTATTCCTATACTATATTCAAATGTTAGACTTTCAATAACTTACTTAAAGGTAAAAAAGGGTCTTTTTTTGTGTGTCTTGACAGGAAAGAGCTCCACCAAGTACGCCCAGATTGACATCACCGCTACAGAGACGGCCCACAAAGTCGGCACGCAGCATGCCCTCGGTCGGCAGGAGGGCCTGCACACTCTGGAGAGGGGGAGAAAGGGGACGCCACATTGACTTCTTCATCACGGAACTGTTGATCTCAGCAGGGTGTTTTTGCCTGTTTTGCTACATCAAACTTGAAAGTTTGCAGGAAATATCTCGGAGGGGTATTTTTTTTTTTAGTTCAGACTGTTCCCAAAAGATCCTCGGAGGTTTACTTTGGGATTCCTTCTCTGTTCTGTTCCGTCTTTTGAATACTTTATTTGGAAGTTGCTTCATCCAGTCTGCCCAATGTCCATTTTCTCAGATTCAGACTTGCTTCTGTAATCACAAAGCAACTTGAAGATGGAGCCTCCTCTGAAAGGTTTGGCACAGGATCCGGAACATTTCAATCTTGGTCTCGCTTGTGGACTCGGGCATCTCATTAAATGGCATTATGTCAGAGCCTGAGCCTCAGGCTAACTTGGAGGAAGATGTGCCAGTCCTGAGTCACTGGCCCTGATAAACCCCCAGAGCAAAGGCATTTCACAGCTCACTCGGGCCATCCCTCATAGCATGCAATATGCTGTTTTTGTCCTTGTTTGCGAGGACAAGGCATGGTGGCGGCAGGAGAGGAAGCAGGAGTTCACACTTATGTATTCCTCAGTGATAACCACATCAGTAATTCCACATGTAGTTGTATGAAAATCACTTTTTAGTATATTTGTATTTGGGGAAAACTTTCTATCCAGTCCACACAGAATGCTGCAAATTTCAGGCTCACTGGTTCAAAAAATTAAAAGATGAGATTTATGTTTGTATAAGTAAGAGCAGGATAATTCATGGTTCTGCATAATACTTCCACATTGTGCGTGGTGACTTTTTTTTTGCTCGGGTGTAACTAATGGATCGGTGTTTATCAGAATTTCAATGCTGCTATTGGGGTTTTTTCTGCTTCACAGTTCATATGGAATAGGATTAACTGTGGAAAAGTTTCCATAAATAATGCAAAGCTGAGAAGACTCTGAAAGTCACTGGGTTTTCTTAAATCACTCAACAACAACTAATGTTTCCCAGAACTGACTGTCTGGCACTCTCAGCCCTTGTTTTCCAAAAAAAAGAAAAAAATCAATTTTATCATTATTCCTAATTGTGTGCAGACATTTTTACTGAAACCGCAGTTATTAAAAAAATAGGTGTTTAGTATGTGTTTTGTAGAGCTGTTTTAGTAGTCCATTTAATCAATATATTGTTTTTGTCTCATACTCTACTCAGATTACACTCTATTTTGATATCTGTAAATACATTTTCTTTCTATTTAGGTGATGTGGATTGTTATAAAATATACATGTGAAGACATAATATATGTACAGTAACGATGTATTGAAAGTGTTCAAGGACTGCCTGCTTCCTAAGGCGCTTTTTTTAACATTAACTACTGCTCTGATGTGCATGTTTGGTTTTTCTAGAGCTACATTAGGTCATATATGGGACTTTTCCCCCATGTACAGATGTAAACCAGTTTGGTACGATATTATATAAAGCATCCTTACAATTAATTTGTGTTTGTTTTCATTCAGCACTACGATGGAGCATTTTAATGTAGACTGATCTACAGTATGAAGGAAATTAGCACTGATCACATGTTATCAAAATATGTGATATTTTTGAGTCTGGAGTAAGTCACTGGAATAATTATAGAAATATATAAATTAATTAAATGTACCTTGAAATTATGCATTATAAAACTCAAAGTTAAAAATTTTAATTTTGTTATCAATAATTCTGCTTTGTTTTTCTGTATTTGAATGATTGAATTAATCTTTGGATTTTAAAAATGAATCAAAATTAATTTCAAGTCTTTCAAATTTTAGTTTCTGTTATTCCTTTTCGTCATGCGTCTGCCTGAAGTCACACACCCTTTTGTGGCCATGTTAGACATCTGTAGGTATTGGACAACAGCGTCAACAAAAATACTCAATGTACAGACGTGGTTTTTTTGTGACATCTCATTGCCTGCTCACAAATTATTTTAGATGCTAGAATTAGTAGGTTATAGTTGTTCCATTTTAGCTTTTTTTTATTTTAAATTTGGTTTCTACCCAGCAGCTAATTTTAATGTTGAGGTAACACTTTACAACCTAGAACTATTTATCATTTTGTTAAATGAGTTTGGTGAGTAACATTCATTTAGAAATGAAAGCAAATCCATATCAGGCTGTTCAATTTTACTTAATGACCTACAATGCAGCCACAACACAACTATCTTTACCTTTCAGCAGACTTTTTCTTGAGCCTTCGTTACGTGAGATGAGAGGGACATAATAACAGGAACACCTGTGGAATCAAATATTAACTTTGTTAGGCTTAGAATTCTTGAGATTGTGGTATAGAAGTATGGCTTGATAAATAATAAATTTTCTAATGTTGCTCTGTGATAGAGCCAGATTTGCTTACAGTATGTGTGCCTCAGCTGCAGAGCTTGTATGGACGGTGTCACAGGACCAGTGCTGGCCAGCAGAGACTGTTTGTATCTGCAGTCAAAGGATCTTGGCAGGAGAGGATCTGGGAGCCCCAGCTTGGCAGTGTGAGAGCTTTGGAAGAGAAAACAGTGGGTTTTTCACATTACTTTCACAGTGCGCTACAGATCAGACTGTAAAAGGTCCAAATTAAAAGCTTTCACACAGAGGGACTATTCATAGGGATTGTTCCTGTTCCACATTTTCAAGATGGTGATGTATAGTCTGCCAGTTCTCAGAGCAACATGATTCGCATTGGCTTGTCACACAGACACTCGCACTATGGATATTAACCTCACTGACCTGGAACAAAACCATACAGAGCAGCGAAGTGTTTCTTGGAAACGTATTTATTCATTAAATTTAGCCGGAGAGAGCAGAGAAGTACACCATAATTGGCTGTCCCTGTGGTCAAATACTGATATAAATAAATTAATGTTAATGCCATTGAGAAACTGGCAATAGTAGTTAAATGAACTATGCAAATCCACAGACAGCTTTTGTTTAACTGCAGTTCCTTTCATTGAAAACAGGCACTGCAGTTTAGTTCTTGTGGGCAGAGTTTTAATCCCTCCCACTGTGCCCACCAACAGTGAATACACCACAGGTCTAATTCAAGACTACCATCTGTCTACCAGAATTGTAGACTTGAGACTCGGACTTGGGTCAGACTTAACTTGAGACTCAACTTGCCTTGAAACTTATCTTGTTCTGGTAACAAAAGGCAGGCGGGCCTTAAATATTACGCCTCTGCATTGAAGGGACCTGGTCTCAGCTATGCAACACTGTTGACACTTTGAAAGGAAAATGTTCAAATGCGACAAGCCTTGAGACTTGACTTGAAACTTACTTTGACAAGACTTGTGACCTTCCTTGGATGCCCAACTAACTTGAGACAAGCCTCTGACTTTCCCTAAAAGACTTAGAAACAGCTCTACTATCTAAACTGTCAGTCTGTTTGGGAATGTGCTGTACAGGAAGCCTTTATTACCAATATGTAACTATGTAAAAGCCACTGTATTCAGATTCACGTTTACATTGGGTTCAAAGAACAATGGCTGTAGAGGCAGTTTATAAAAATTCAGGGTCATTCAGTTCTGTTCTTTGTACTGGTTCAATTATCTGAAATCTCCTTCGCCTCTAACAAAATTATATCCATTGAATAAGTAATTGCTACTTGCAAATCAAACTGTCTGCTGTGCTTTGTCAATCTTCTGCTTACTTGTCAGAAAACAAATTCAAACGACGCAATCTGTTTAATTATTCATGCAAGGTCATTTTTCCCGTTTTTTGGTACTTCATCACTGATGATTTGCTGCTCCTTTTATAAGACTCAGAAGAAATAAAGACTAAATTTCATAAATTATGCAGGAACCGTGAGAAAGGATTATTTTCAGGCAACAGCACTTTATGGCCAGGCAGGAAATTCCTGCCACAAAGTGCATTAATAATTCTTCAAGAACATTAAATACATTATTGTGCCTCAGTGAATCCACTGTGCAGCATCTGATGTCTAATGACCATAACTTGACCTTCACTCCTGCAGTAACCCTGTCTCTTATTTGCATGTCATTAAGACAAAATAACGTTTTTATAGAATGAGGGGGAAAAACTCCTGGAGTCAACATTTTGAGCCATAGGCAAGTCTATAGGCACAGTTCACAATAACAATTCCCTCAAACTGAAGCAGAGGAAAAAATGTATTTCGTTAAGATACTGTGAGCAGTTGATAAAAGAGTTTTCCTATTTTAGGAAAAAACTAAGACCAAAGTAACTGTCAGAACTTCTAAATCAATCCAGGGTTGCACTGTGGAACTTAAAGCTGCATTAATCAATATTTTTAATATAACAATGGATCAAACGACGATGTGTAATGTGAAAGGTGCCGTTCGTAGTGATGACACCAGAATTATCACCTGACTCTGCAATTCCCCTCAGCTCCATGGAGTGTTTTAACGTCTTTCAGCTTGTTTTGATTTTCTGTCCCACAACTTTCCTGTTTTGGTTCACTCTCACTAGTCTCGTTTCCAGCAGCAATAGGCAGCTATTTTCAGCGAAAAAGCTGAGGTAAACCCACAGTACGCTACCTACCCAGCACCAAATGGCTGACAAAAGTTAGTGACTAGCTGGTGAACATAGTGGAGCATTTAGCAGCTAAAGAGCCAGATATATCCCTCAGGAGCTGGTGGAGACGAAACCAGAGCTAAAAGGACAGTGACTCACATCAGTCAGATGGACACAAACATGACTTAAAATGCTAATATTGCTCTGTGTCTGCTGATGATAATATGTTAATATATTGTTTACAGCTTGCTGCGCTGCCCCCAAGTGGACAAAAAATATAAATGCAGGTTTATATTATTTTATGGGTCCACAACACCTCAAGCTATACCGTCAACCATGTACTGTAATAAAGCTATGCCATCAGTAAAATCCACAACTGAAACCGAAAATACCAAATCTGAATGCATCACAAACGTATACTTAACTCTTTACTTAGTCAGCCTCAAACTGCAGCAAAGATTGTGGAGCACCTTGTGCTAATAAGTCACATGAAATGTCAGTTATCAGTCAACTTGATCACAATTCACTGAACTGAAGTAATGTCACTCCTAATATGTACATAATTACACCACCACCAACCTCTGGATCATTTGCTGTATATTATTTCCCACTGACTAACGATCTGCTAATTGTCCTTTCTTACTACATGATATTGTCATGTGACTCTTTTCCTCTAGTTTCCATCAATTCTCATTCTGTGCAGTGCACAGCAATAAATTAGATTACAGCAGCACGTGTTCTTCAGGTGGTGTGTGGTAGAGCAACAGAGAGCATAAAGGAATAAAGGACACTGAAGTCATTTGTAGGGTGAATGTCTTTGCTTGCCTTGAGATACACTATACTGATATAATGAATGTCAGACCAGACTGTGTATGTTAACATTAATCTTAATATTGTTCACAAGGGCGAGACAGTCCCTGTGGCTCATGAATGGAGTCATAAAGTAGTTTTCAGATTTGAAGCAGCACATAAGGACGCAACGTCGCAAGTGTCGAGTCTGGCTTCACTAAGTGAACAACCGTCTCTTAACTCACGCACTGATGCTTGAACATACAACCTCATGGTTTCTAAGTAAATGTTGTGCTTCCACAAATAGCAGCTGATCGGTTTATTTGTCAGAAGTGATTTGTTGCAAATGGTCAAAGCCTGCAGGCTTTAGTAGCATTTCCAAACGGCAACTCAATAAACTCCAGCCGCTGACCTTTTTGCTCTGGTCATTGGCCTTGTTCAGCCCAACTCAATTACGACCCCTAATGTCTCACACAAACACACAGAGAGCCTCTTGCAGTCAGCGCCCACAAGGCATTTCAAGGGGAAACGCCTTAATCTTTTTTTCCCTCCTATGCAGCTTTTATTCTCTTTGGGCTGCTGCCTGATGCATTCACGTCTTTATTTGTGTTTTCTTTCACTTTCAAATGTGCTTATATGCTACGTCTATTATAATTTGCCAATTACATTCTAGTTTAATAAGACTCCAATATTCCAGGCGTTCAGCATGGTTCGAGGACAGCTAAGGATACAGACATCGTCATTATCGCCACACGAACTCACTGCTGAATACTGCAGAGACCACAAACACACACACTAAACCGTACCAGTGATGGTACATTAGCTCGTTTAATATGTTCATTGACACAACCTGATGAGTGTTTTTCTTTTTGCTCAGTACTGAGTGTTCAAAGCTCTGAAACCCCTTTTTTCCCCATTTTTTACTGACTGACTCGACAATATCAATGAGTCAGTTTGCCTAAAAATGAACGGGTCTATAAATCTTGAGGTTTCAGTTTCTGCCTGAGTTAAAGACAACTAACTATCCCTTCTTATGTCTACGCACACACAAACTATTGACAAATTTTTTAGAAAGTGGAAATGATTGAAAAGGAGATCGTAAAAGTATTTGGGAAGATTTTCTGTGGGCTTAATGATCTGTATTAGTCCTGATAACGCCACAATACAAAAAGGACATTTGGATGTAATCACTCCAGCCAACAAATTCGATCTCAGATTTCTCAATCTCTCATTATCTGTTCAACTTGCTCCAGGCTGCGCTCCTAATCTGTAGTTATGATTCACTCATTTACAGCTTTGGGAGAGAAGATCATGGTGCCAATTATTGATTGGACCATCTTAGCTCAGGCGTGTAATATATTTGAACTTTTAAAATCCATCATATCGTTGCAAGAGTCATGTGACAGCTGCTGCATTTTACTATGTGTAAAAAATGAGGGAATAATTCAGTAAAACCGCTCAGTTTCTGACCTCCGTCTTTCTCTGTGACACATCGGGTGAGCCGTATTGCTGTAGTAAGCCTTGTTTGGGTGTGAGTTACGTAATGCACCAAATGGGGACAGTTCTTTATCTGTTAACAGTTAACAACAATGGATGTTCAGCCAAACACAAACACTTCAGCTTGATCATTTGATGCTCATCTGCTGACTGTTACTGAGAGGACAAAAACAGCAAGAACTGTCAAGAGGCTCAGAGAACAAGTGCAACAACAACAATCCACTTAGTGACATCATTACCTCGGCACTAGAGCACATCTTTAGTTTTTTTTTTCTCTACCTTTGTGTTGTTTATACCATCTATTGATTTCCATTAGTCCTATATTCATAGAAAAGGAAGCACTAGTGGCTAAACATGATGATCCTGCTTCTGAACTAGTGTCAGAGGACGGTGGATGTACAGAACATTTTACTTTAAAACTAACAGTTATTTACCTTTCTGTACTTTGCCGTGACCTTTTCTCACCTAACATCACTTAAACCTCGCCTTGCTGTTTGTCTTGATTTTATCCTCAATTAACGTTACTGTCAGTGTTTCTGTGTTTTGCAGGGTGACAGAATGTAGAAGAAAAGTTGCTGTAAAATTAAGAACTATTATCACAGCGAGGCTGCGTGACACAGTATGACTCAGCACGATACAAATGATCCTTTAAATGACTTGCTGATTTTGGGGAAAAAAAAGTTATCCCTTTTTCAAAAGGGATGTGAGGTGGAGCCTTTTGCCGAATCGTATAAAGTGCTGATGATTTTGAGCAACATCTAATTCCTTCTTGCTCTTTCAGTCCCATGGCTTTGCTTTATGTGGTGATTGCCATTTCTTGGGATGTTCTTTTTTTTTTTTTTTTTAGTTGCTTCCCCTCATTAGAATAAACATTTTAATAGTAATTTCAAAAGGACTTCAAGATGTTTTGATACCGGAATTAGAAGTTAAACAGCCCACACTAACGAAAACCAAGTTTTTAGACAGTTAGCTAAAGTTTGCACTGTGTGTCATCTTATACCTTGGACAGCAAAATATATTCTTAAAAACAATCCTCTGCATTTTTTATTTATTTTGTGATTGGAAAATCACAATTAACTGTTGTTTGTGAATGTTAATCTCCAGCCTATGAATCAAGGTCAGAGATTTTTTTTTTTTAGGAGCCTACCAATAAAAAATTAAAAAATCAGTTTGGAAATGCATGGTCCACAGCTCAATGTCTATGTAAGCAAAATTATTGCAACTTTCCTCTCCACTGTTTTTCTTCTAGTTCCTCCTTGGACTTTGTACACTGCATGTGTTCCTATATAGTTTATTGTCCTGACAGCACCCAGCTATAAATACATTATGACAGACTATGCTGCTAAGTGTCACATTCAGCATTTTAATTTCACAGGAAATTCTGGTTAATTCTCACTTATGTGAAATGTGATATTATAATTATTCCAAAGTAATTTCCCTCCTTTTGTTGCATGAAATCCCATCCATCACACTGGAAGTGACACTTGGCGCCCCGAGACGCACTTAACGCACATGTCCCATTTTGTGCTGCAAAATGGGACATGTGGCACTTAGCGCCCCCTAAAGCAAGACCCTGACATCCTGAAATGAGGAGGCCTGGAGAGCCTGATCTGTCTCATCATCTATAGATGTGTTGAGGTGAGAGAGGGTGGGATACAGCATGACAGGAATGGGACCAGAGCAGAGGCCTCGGTGCTTTGTTGCATCATGTCTGACACATGCTGGCGAGTGTGACCCGCTCAGGAAAACACACTATTATCTGTCTGGTTGGTTGAATGGATAAATGATCCCTACATAGTATTGGTATTCTTTCCACTCTGCTGTGCGAGAGCTTTATAGCCCCAGCAGTATATAAGCATTCTCTTTGCATGGCTGATTATTACCTGGAATCGTTACAGTGTTATCAAAGGTAGTTATTTCATTAATGCTACTCTAGAGCACAGAGGCTGATGGGGTTCAAAGTTGAGAAAACAAAAAAAATCAACTACATCTGTCATGGGAGTTCTCCAGGTTAACGTCTTCAGCCTCCCTGTTGGGCTTTTCAGTAAACTAAAGGAGATCCCAGCACATCTGCGCGCAGCAGAAAACGTGGCCTTTGATTATCTCTTCAAGGCAGAATCAAATGAAACACTCAACACAAACACAAGGCTTGACATTTTGGAGATGAGTCACAAGGTTTCAGGGGTGTAGGCAGTGTAAATAGATAATCAATGCTCAGCAAAATGAAAAAGATTATCTCTATATAGTCAGTAACGGTGACTCGACTCGTGTGCAGACACTGCGAAACTCTTGTACAAATCTGACAATGTTATGATGACACTTCTAATCCAGGAGGGAAGCTTTAACGTCTGGAGTGTCTTTTTGCATTATTATCTGTTTAAAATGCAAAATAGGTTCATTCACCTCATTTGGTAGCTACGCTCCTGTTCTCTATCCAGTTAGACTTTGCAAAGCTGAATTAGCTCAACTAGTAATAATGTAATTTTCCTCACAACTTCCTTGTCATTTTAGTTTTTCCAACATGTGTGGGGTTAATCTTCTTACATGTCTGTGTTTAAAAGAATAATTCAACATTTTGGGAATTATACTTACTCACTTTCTTGCCAAGAGTTAGATGAGAAGATTGATACCACTCTCTGATGTCTGCTAGGTAAATGTGAAGCTACAGCAGGCAGCCGGTTATCTTGGCTTAGCATAAAGATTCAAGTTAGAAGGGAAACTAGCCTGGCTCTGTCTAAAAGGTAAAAAAAAATCTGGCTACCAGAAACTCTAAAGCTCACTAATTAACATGTTATGTCTTGTTTGTTCAATTTACACAAAAAACAAAGAGTCCGTGGTGATGACAAGACTCCAGGAAGTCACTGCACCGACCAACACCTGCAGCACCTAACCTCCTGTAAAACCGCAACTCGCCGTTTTCACACTTCGGTTTCTGTACATTTTTTTTTTTTACCTTTGGAGAGAGTCAGGCTAGCTGTTTCACCATGTTTCTAGTCTTTATGCTAGGCTAAGCTAACTGTCTCCTGGTTCTAGCTTCATGTTTAGCATACAGACAGGAGAGTGATGTCGATCTTCTCGCCCAACTCTTGGCAAGAAATCTAATAAGCTGATTTCCTAAAGTGTCAAACTATTCCTTTAATTCCCAAGAAAGAGAATTCACATCTGTTTACTTAATGCTTAATCATAAATGTGTGGCATCATTTAAAACATTCCACAAGATGCAGAAGATGCAGTCAGACATCCTTGAAAACAAGCAAAACTGAGTTTCTAATTTACTCTTTTGAATTCAGTTTGTTAGTATATAAATAATAAATTCAATAAACTATTGAATAATGGAGAGACTAAGGTACAAAAGTTGAGCAGAGGTCTTTTTCTAACACACTGCTAACAACTCTCACTACTAAAGATCAGATGTCAGTACTTTATTTTTGCTAAATTGTCTATGTGCTCTTTTGATAATTGAATGGCTTTTCTTTGACACTGAAAATACTTGTTACAACAGTATTAATGCAGTTTTATTTGCACCGTGTCATTCTGTCGAGCAGGGGGCGCTGCAGCCCCCCCAGCACCCCCCTTCCTTCACTAATGAGGCTGTTGATATAAGCAGGCAGGCATTTACATATTTCATATACTGGGGGGGACATGACCCCCCATCCGTCACTGCGATTACACGCCTGAGTAAACAGTAGATACAGTAACATCGGGCCATTGTTTTAAGACTAGCGTGATGCAGGGGAAGTCAGTACTGCTTTTATTTAAATGACAATTTATTCAAACTGCAGTGTTTTAAAAGCCACTTTAATTTCTTGTCTTTTGTCCATTTTCTCTTCACTTGCACACAAGAGAGGATGAGTGGGAGTTGTCACAGCATGCCACCTCAAACAAACAGATTTGAATGATGGACCTACGCAACGATATGGCACCTCTTACAGTTTATAATGAACGCTCTCATGGATAATTGGAACAAATATATTTTGAGGCAGGGTATAACAAAGGGATATCGATGTGGCATGTTGATAAAAGATAAAGGGTGTTCACTTACAGTAGGCATATTGACGTGGTGTGATAGTAAAAGAGAAGACCACAGTCAGATTCCACATTGATTAGCTTTCACTGCAGATTCATAGAGCAGTTGATCCATGAAAGAAAATGTGTCTGTAATGAGTATCTATGGACACCAATAGGCCCCATCAATTATGTCATGTCATAATGGATCCACGACTACATGACATTTTTTAAAGGCAGCATTGCAAAGCTTATAGATTAGGGTACACAGGATACAATTACATATTACAGGTTATAATGTGTTAAGTATAGAGCTAGAGCCCCAAATGCCTGGCTCTCCCCAAAGTAAAAAAATTCTCCTACCAGCACCACTCAAGCTCATTAATTTACATGTATCATGTTTGTTTCATTCATACACAAACAGATATCTAAAAATGACAATGATTTTAGAGTTAATTACACACTGTAAGTATTTCTGGATGAACAGTTTATGCATCCACCCAGTACATCTGTGCAGCGGAAGCGTGCTTACTAGCTGGACTACACGTACTGTAAACCTTGTAAGGTTTTGAAAACCACCATAAGGATCCCTTCAATAGTTTGTTACTTTATAATTTCTGTATTACTGTTTGACTGCAGAGAATTTTCCCTTAAATTCTTTAATATGTGGAGTGTCCAGCAAAAAAATCCGATAATAAAAAAAGTACAGCTCCAACAAATTGTTATTTTAATAAGTTGACGTAGTCACAGCAATGTAACTCATCCTAAAACCACAAATGTTTTTACATTTCTGTTCGTGTACGGTTGCGACAAATGTTACAACATGTTAATTAGGTGCTGGTAGGCAGATTTTTTTTACTTTGGAGAGAGCCAGGTTAGCTGTTCCCCTTGTTTCCAGTCTTCATGTTAAGCTAAGTTAAGCTAATCGCCTCGTGGCTGTAGCTCCATACTTAACACGAGAGTGGTACCAATCTTCTCATCTTACTTTTGGAAAGAAAGTGAGTAAGCGCATTTCAAAATATTGAACTACTCCTCTAACTGTAAAACTATTTTTTAAAGATTTTCTTGTGGGAATAAAGCAACTCCAAATAAATAAAAATGCTTTCCTATGAAAGACCAGCAGCTACAATTAGGAAGCTCAGTCAGGCACTTTGATTTTTGGCCTGGTTACACTCTCCGGGGAAATACCCTGAGCTATGAAAAGTAGCTCGTCAAAGAAATAAAACTACAAAGAGAGGAATGGAAAGGCAAAGTCATTATAAAGCAATTACCAGACTTATCAATGTAATTAAGACACCGGGGTTCAGGACTATACGAGTCACTTACTGCTCTGCTTTGCGATCAACAATACCAGAAAAACAATACCAGTTCCTAGGTATGTGTGTGTCTGCACATGTGTATATGAATGTGTGTGTATGGGGGTGGGGGGGGGTCAAGTAAAAGCGTTGATTATGTTGCTGTGTGTGTCACGAGGGAACACACTCATACAGAGATCACCCTATTATGATTGCAAAGTTTGGTGGCTGTTTCCAACCTGCTTATAAAATGGGAAATCAGATAACCGCAGGCTTCCTGGCTGTCCTGATAGAGGCTTGATAATGGATTAAAGAGGGGGACATAATCAATATGGCTGCCCCCACTCTAGGCCAGGAAACCATCACTGGAGCGCAGACTGTACTTCTGTAATCTGCGAGGGACGACCTGGCTTTTACGGGCCTCTCAGTAACCTTAATGCCGACGGATTCGAGCAATCTGTCAGCACCAATCAGGAGCCATTTGCAACAGTGGGTGGTAATTATTTTCCCATTTCTGTAAAATGTTGAGATCAGGGGTTGTATCAGTGATCTGCACTGTAACTGGAAACCAAAGTCCTTGAATAGATCTGTCTGACATTTTGTACGTGTTTTGCCTCATTGTTCAACTCAGTACAATCTCTCCTGAAAGGGATTGTTTTACCTCAGCGTCTATTGCAAGCAGAGTTCTGTTCAAGAGGAAATTAAAAACATTTTGCTGTAATATTTGTTGTTAGCCCATGAAAGAAGGTTAATATTGCTCATAGAATTAATTCATATATTAATACACAAGGAAAAAGATGTTAAATTACTGGATAGATCTAGAACTACACAAAAAAGTTTGGTACACAAAAAAGTACAGCAAGGCGTACGACAACAAAATTCAGGCACTGAGCATCATTCCTGATCATCTTCCTTCCTTCCTACTAGCTGACTCATCAGTTGTGTATAATGTACAGATGAAAACTTTCACACCCTGAAATATTTCAAATAAACTCTTGAGGATTCATTTAATTGTGAAGTGAGGCAAGGCACTCAGAGCATCCAGTGTTGTTGCCGTTTACTTTCCTTTGTCTTTTAACAACACAATTTTCAAACTAATTATCAGTTAATACTGTGTCAAGAGTAATCAGATCTTTGAGTCATTTCCAAAAATATGAATTCCAAGTCAGAGTTTTAACTCAACATGATGTTAATTTTTGATTTAGCCAATTATTGTAGAATAAATGTGCATGCAGTCTCATCAAATTAGAGTCAGAAGTTTTTTTCTTACTCTCCCTTAACTCTACTTTGCACACAGAAAAACACCGTTTGTTCCACAACTCAAGGTGAACATTCATGGAGGCCTAGTTCAGAGTCTAATTGAATGAGATGGAACTATGGAAATTAACAATTCAGAGAACATCAGAGCGTCAAACACCCACACAACCATAAGACAAGGAGCCATATTCACCAGTTACCAGCTCCAGTTTTCAGGGTGAATTAATGGCATCAAGTTGGAACCTTCCTTCAGCTGAAGAAGGCTTAGCAGTGTTTTCCAGCATCCAGGAAACCCACTCCTCTGCTGTCACTTGCATGCTAAAGCTTCATCCTCTATAAGTTTGACATTGCATCAACACCCTACAAACTACAATATATACATTTAGCTTACTGGGTTACAACAGTGCAAGTTGGCGCTATATTTCCTCCATACATTTTGACAAAACATATTTATTCCTGCCATGCCCGTGATTAAGATATAGTTTGACGTGTGGATGAAGTAAATTCACAGATGGCTGGTTTTAGGTGCACAGTCTGTCAAAAATGGAAGCCATGTGCTAAACAAAAGCCATACATCACAACTCTACTTCCATTTGAGATCTGTGCATTTCAACAAGTTCTTCATACTTAAACCACAAAATAGGTTGTTTGTTATTGCCTTCCAAAACAATCCATACGACATGACAATTACAAAAACGATTAATATTTTCTCATCTGCCACCTCTATGGTTAAGGTACCGAACCGAACTTGGTAAGGTGAAAGAGCATGGACATGGTAATTAAAACGGACTTGTTAGAGGTTAAGTTAAAAATAAATAATTTTGACTGAACGACCAATGCTGCCAATTCTTCAGTAAGGAAAGTCTTTAAATTTGCTGCTAGGGCAACCAGTAGCTGGCAGCAGGTTAAGTTGGCTATTAAAATGTAATTAAAATTGTTGTCATAATCAAATGGTGGTGGTGGAGATAAAAATGTTGCTTTTTAATAACAGCACTGCCCTTAGGCTAAAAAATGTACGTCTTCAACATTTTGAACGCAGTGGGAAAAGGCTTCAAAAACTAATTATAAAAAGAAAACTATTACATTTGCCTCTCGAAGAAATTAGTAGTACTTTAGTGCTTGGAGATTCCAAGATCCAATATGTGTGCAGGTTGCAAATGATGTATCCTTTGCTTGTCCTTTGTTAGGATGGTAGTGATAACCGTGAAACAGCAGGAGAGCTTTCAAGGCGACAATCACCATGGCTGGTTGGAGGGGTGGCTGGGGACAGGCGCAGATGCACCAAGTCTTCAAACAGTGACCTTTGACCCTCTTTTAACCCAACCCATCTCTCAAGAGTCCTTGAGGCAAACATAAAAGCAGCAGAGTCAAGGCGAGGGACATGAGAGAAAATACTGCATATGCTTTGGCTTGGAAGGATTTGATTACGCTTTAGGATTACTGATGCTCAAGTGAGCAAAAAAGCTGGAGCTTGTTAGGATTCAGATTGTAGTGGTGTTAGAAAAAAAGAGGAAGATTGTGGTTTTTTTGGTGGCATTCGTGTAGTTTTTCTGAGATCAGCATCAATAGAAAAGTTATACGTTTAGATTTAAATGATCAATGGGTATATTCAAAACTTAATATTCCAGTTTTTAAGAATACAGCGCACACTATGAGGTAAGCTTTTCATTATCAGGAGAAACTCCAAGATTGCAGCATTTGTAAGCTTATAGAAGTGTTATCTAAGAAGAGAAAAGTTCTGGAAACTATTGTGGCCGCCTGTAAACACATCAGCCAAAAAGTTTTGATGTTTTTAATCTTTAGAGGAAGATAGAGGTGACTCCACCCAAAGCCACCAAAGAGCAGATGGACACTTGTCCCTTCTGCAAGAGACCAAGAAATGCTCTTGACTGTTGATCCTCTGGCTTAGTGGTGTGACTTATCTTTGCTCAGACATGGTTTAGCACTTAAGTTTAACTGCTGTTTGTACCAGGGAGGGTTTAGAGAATTGTGAAGGGAAAAAACACATGAACCTCAAATCAAAAGCTCTCAGAGGGTGAAGCAGCTGCCAAAAAGTTTGAGGTATTAGAAGACTGATTTTGATAGGAAAGCTGAGTGTTTTTGTTGCATTTTTCTTTTGTATAAAATAAATTGCTGGCTTCAATGTATTTACATTCTATAACTACCTCTCTAGTAGTAATAGTAGTAATCCATAGTAGTTTTCATTGTTAGTGGCGGAGTCCGCCATTCCCACATGGAATTCAAATTGACTTCACACACACAAGGGATTCACAGGAAATGATGCATGCATGTAATTCAGCATTACTGTTTTTAGTTTTATGTCACTGGTATGAGCCTCACTGTTTACTGTTCGCTCTACTAACGCCATATCATCCACATGATTAAGGTACTATAATGCAAACTGATCTTCCTACTGCTGCTTCACATTAAAAGCATTCAACTGGTGAAACAAGACGTGGCTTTTATTGTGAAGCAGTCACAGGAAACACAATGCATTTTTAACAGAGGTTATTGCTGACAGCGATTGTTCATCAGAAACATGTACAAGACTATACAACAGTCAATTTGGACATTTTTTGACAAGAGATCAGTTTTAAAGATTTCAGGGAGTAATGAGAGTTGAGGAGTTGCAGGTGACAGGCTGCACACTTCCAACTCTTCAGCAAGGTAACTTTACTGAACTCTGCTATGATTATTAAAACAGCATGAGTTTGTTTGGCTGCACTGTAAAAGCATACACCAGTTGCTTTTCTTTTTGTATTTCTGACAAAGTAGCTGCTCAGGGAGTGTTTGCTGCAGTATTAAGACCCCAGTATACTCCATCAGATGTGCATGTCGGATGGTCGAATAGTTTCGGAAACCCCCTCCCCCCTCACCTTTCTGACGTCGGAATTAGGGGGGCTGTGTTCGACCATTTCTGTAACTTTCCGAAACCGACATTCACACCAACATCACGCAGCGATTGGCCAGCTGTGCAGAGGTGAGAAAGTAAGCAGGGTTTGAACTTCTCTCTCTAAGATTTCTGGCACTTTTTATGTGTACAACAGAGTGCAACGCTTTGAATGCCTCTATGGAGAGACTGTCTGGAAATGCGTGCCATTTTCCCCATATTCAGCCCATAAATGCATGGGTGTTTCAAACATTCTCACGAACCTCGGGTCTTTAGCAGCCCAGTATTTATATGATGCAGATTTAGCCATATATTCAAGTCATATTGCTTGTAAAGTTTTCTGAATGTATTATTAGCAATGACAAATGTGCAAAAAATGTATTTAGCCATGTATGAATCTTTACAATCGTTTATAGATGTAAATGTATGGGTCAAACAATATCGCGTCACGTCGTACGAACTAATTCTTTTCTAGCATAACCCAGCCCTTGAACTGCACTTGCTGTTACCACCAGTTCCAATGGGTGTCTCCAAATCAACCAGGACTGAAAGGATTACAACTTTAAAGAAATACAGTTTTCGGCCTCCTGAAATACAGAAGGTAACTCATCTATCTTCTTCACATGAGCAGAAACAGCTCAAAGTGCTCATGTTTTCTGAGGCGAGACATAATCATAATGCATTCGTTTGGAAATTACAGCTCATCCTCCACACTACATGGGAGCACTTGACCTGACTTGCATGGAAAATACGATGACATGCATGAGAATCCATTTCTCCCAAAAAGTCAATAACTGTTAGCGAGCTGAGACCAACATCTCTTTTTGAAAGTGTGTAGAGGCTCATGATCCCACAGCAATTCATCTCGTCTAAAAGTCTAAAACACTTAAGCAAACCCTTCATTTTCATGAGTGGTGAGTCCAAGCCAATTACCATTTCGTCATGTACTTAGCACTTAAGAGTATATATGTGTTTGGGAAAGATTTCCATTGAGGGACATTTTCTGAAAAATTGCAAAACACGGGCTGAGGTCATGTTCAGTAGTAATTATTTACTTTGCAGCAGTTTTCCTCATGCGCTCCTTTTTAAAACGACACAAACATTAGCTGACATTTCAGGGAGTCAACAGCTATCTTCATTTCTGAGCCTGGCCTTTCCATGGCTTGACATTTATCCTGTACTTGATTGGTTGAAGGAGAGGAAGTACTCTAACCTCTTATGCACTCCCTACCTATGCCTTGTTCTCCTTGTCTCTTTCAATTAAGGACTCTGCCCTCAGGGCTGTCTAGAAAATGCTCTAAGGCTTTAAAGCATCTTGTGTGGCCTCACAAAGAGCACCAAATTCAGAATTCATGGCATTTCTGCCTGCATGGAAGGGCTTCATGACGCAATTACATGTTGTTTGGGCAAATCAAGCAGAGTGTGCAACACTGTTGACATGGACTCACATGATGTCATGTGCAAGAGAAAATGTTGAAAATGATTTAAAAAAATTAATTCTGAAACTTTTGAGGCTCATCACTGTGGTGTTTGGTTTTAATTAAATTCAGAGAAGATGAAATGTATTCTGTGCACAATGTGTCCTATGATTCATAACAGGCCTAATCAACTAATAATCAACTGAGTGTGTCCCTCTTATCAAGCCTGAGGCATGTGGAATAAATTTGTTATCAAGGAGTTTTCATGACAAGATGGATTTAGAAAAGAAATAGCCTGTTTCTCACATCTTACCATGAAACCCTTGAAAGTCAGGAGCCTATTTTAAAACCATTCTCAAATCCAGTCTTATTACATTTAATGCTCTTTAAGGTGTTCCTTTTGTCTACTACAGTAAGATGATTCAGGAGATATAATTGACTTGGCAGTGAAGGTAAATGCTGCTTAATTTTAAATGTCAAAATGTCAGAAATCATGTAGATCATTGCCTTTTTGAATAAGCATATGTCTAATGGTACAGTCTGACCCTTGAGGGGATGATGTTCACCCACATGAATATAACAGAATGTACCCACTAACACAATTAACTTGGTAGCTTCACTTTCACTGAACATGAACACATGTGGCAATAAATACTGTATAGCCTGAATGTCACTGCAGCAGACAAGATACTATTAATAATAGTAGGATGAAATGTGATGAGTGAAAACATTTCTCAACTCTCCATTTGCCAGTACACAACTCTGAAGTTGCACATTCATATAGAAACTGTTTCTGGTTACAGTACAATTTGCTATTAAAATATTACATAGAGAGAACTATCAGATGCCGCTCGGTGCATGCCTCTAGGGATGGCAGTGTTTTTAAAGACATTCGTGGATCCCAAAGGATGAACCCTACTGACTTTAGTGATCCCTCTGACTTTTCCTCTAGCGCCACCATGAGGTCAATGTTTTTACTTTACAGTGAAATATGTCAACATCTACCAGACAGATAGGCACAAAATCTGATACAGACATGCATGTCCTCCTCAGGACACATAACAAAAACTTTTCCTACCACCAGCATCTGGTCAAAATTTGTATTTGTCCAACACTTTGTTTTCTCACCAAATACCTGCAAAACTAATGACATTCCCATCGGCATCAGCTGTATACTGTGGGTTCAACACTATTTATGACTTTTTTTTAAAGTACTAATATTGACAAATTTATTTATGCGACAAAAATAATTTCTTGCTCTGCATCTCTGAGTTTAAAGCCACTGTCTAACATTTGTTACTTTAATCCAAAGGGCAGAATGTGGTCATTTCTCATCGTTTAATGGTTGTTGACCTGATTACTAATAAATATGATTCATGAGAGGTCTCGACGCCGCTAATCATAAATTGATTTGCCTCTTGGAATCAATTAAGAGACCTTTAAACCCAATATACACTGGTAAATCTTCAGTAACATGACAACCATCTCTACTTTCTGTGACTTCTCTCTCAGACATCACTAATGCAGGCACCAGGCAACTTAGTCAAAGATCTGTTAACCTTCATTTTCTGAGTATTTTATTAATATCAGAATGAGCTATTGTTGCAAGTGGAATTCAATTTGTGGAGTGACTCTGTTGCCTTTCAGGAATGGTGATGGAGAGCACGCCCGCCCGCACATGTGCTTTTTCTTGCTCGCCGAAGTGATGCGAGCAAGCGGCTTACTGCGAGGGAGCAGATAGAGTTGTGGAGACATCAGAGGGATGGCAGTGATTCATTATTTCATTTTCACGCAGTGTCAGACATTACTTACACAGATGTTCAGAGGATCCACTGATGTATGTATTGCTGAGCCGCTCACAGCTCAATGAACTGATAAGTGCCGCTACAAAGGAGTCAGCCTTGTTTGGATTACCCTCTGTTCCGGCCCACAGTGAAAGAACAATGTCAGGGTACGACACGGACCCCCCACACCCAAATCTTTAGTGATTGTATGGAAATCGTCTGGGGGTCTTCCAAATTTCTTGTCCAAATAATGAGTAACTCAGTCTTTAAAGGAGACAAAAGTTACATGTAATGCTTTAAAGACATAATTCTTACAAAGTATGTTGCTTGAAGATTACAGCAGTGTTGTAACATGTGCGTAGGCTTAAAAACCTCATTGGCATTTCTTTAAGGTTCTTTGGTTGGGATTCTTCAAATCTAAATGTATTTTCTAAGAAGACATGTACTTTATGGATATGATATAGAATACTTATTGTGAATAGCGTGGTTATTTCAGTGTTTGCAAGTGTGTCTTTTTGTGATAAGTCTGCTTTTTATGTAGAAATGCATTTAATTCAAGACAATCTTCTCTTTCAGGAGACAATAAAAGCTACCTTGAACCTTGACGATTTCAGAAAGATGGTTAATGACTCTTTTCTCAAAGTCAATTTTTGCCGATACAGAGCGACTTTTAAACTGCTGACAAAACTCATCCTCTGAAGTATGTAGCAGAGTATTTCAACCCAGCACAGTCAGCCCATTATCGTCGACGAGTGCATTAATATTAATCCGGATCTGTTATCCGCTGTGATACTGTGGACTGAGGGACAGCCCAGTGCACTGTAAGTGTAAGTTTAAGTGTGTCTTCATCTTTATAGTGGATCTGCAGTGTCAAAATCAATTAAAAGAGCTGTGACTGCAGGGAGACACATGTAGGAATGTAAGATTGTCATATAAACACTGCAACTCTATTTCCTTCAACAGGGACGTGCACTAGACCTTTTGATGTTGCTTTTGCGCTAACCTGACAACCTTACATACAGACAGTTTATTATTGTAAAGAATACCATTGTCCACAGCATTTTCCATAACCTTAAATATACTTTGCTGGTTCAACAATTCTAATCATTTCAATTCTGAACTAATTGAATTGTCAACTTTCAAGGCAACTGAACACTTTAATGTAGCCATTTGAATTTTCATGGATGTGATGCTGACAGTGGCTTGACTCAATGCTAGACCAGTTACATGTAGAAGAGGTGCCGTGCCATTGTTCCGACGGCCCATTATTCTGAAACTCCAATAGTCCAAAAAATGTGCCATTGGGCCGAAAGCTCGTTTGTCCGAGAGCTTGTTTTCCCAAAAACAAATGCCCATTGCTCTGAAAATACACACTCACCCTGCAGTTAGTTCAGTGACTGCCGGCCCTGTCCATGGTGCTGAATTAGCGGGGGATACGCTATCTTTCTGGCCTTCCGCCAAACAACATGTCAAGAGATTTTACTGATGCAGAAAAATTTCCAATGTTGGAATAAAATCATTAGAGTTCTACCTCAGCTGGTGCGCACCCCCGTCACCAGAGTTGGAGAATGCATCTCCACTGTTATCACCACTACCACCTGTTGCTGTTTTCCAGATTCACTGAGGCACGTGAAAACAGTCTGACCACATGTTTAACAGCACCATCTCTACCTCGTCTTTCTGCTTTGCCTCACATGTAAATAATCTGAGGATGATATTATGGGCTTCTGATTTTGTTTCTCAATTTATGCTCAGTGGGTTGAAATGATGAAGTGCTCTGATGCTGGAGCTGTCGGTTAAAGTTCGCAGGTCCAGTCTAGGTTCACAGTGAATGGCACGTGATAGTATAATTGGACTTAAAACTTAATGTTCTTGAACAATCAAATATCTGCATGCAAGGCTGTAAAAGAGTGCCATTGGGTTTCACATCTATTTTATTCACTGCATGCCAAATACGGAGTATATTTTGAACTCTGTCACTCATTAATCACTGTCCTGCCTGTCACAGTAAATTGATGGGCAGACACAGGAAGGTATGATTAATTATAAAGTTTAGTGTTTAATCCTTCAGTATACACCCATTTTCATTGCAAAAAAGGGATTCCTCAGGTTTAATACATATCATAGGTTTATATTTGAAAAAGTAAACTAACTGTGTACTGTATTGTGACTGTGGTTTCATAACACTTGCTGTATTTTGTAAGCGCATGTTGAAATATTGATCACAAGTAGAAATCTTAGTAGTAAGGTATATTTTGGAGGTTTATGATGCTGGATATGGGGTTAATGAGAGCGGTTATAGTGAACCAATCAGCAAAGTAATGGGCTGTAAAACCAAAACAATGAGCTGAAAGAGGCTAAAACGCTCCTCAGAGCTGAGGGCAAGATCAGAGTCAGGTAATAAATATTTATACTATGTACATTAAAGTAAAAAGTTGCACATTTCTTTGCACAGAAGCAACATGATTTCACCTCACTGGCAGTCTTCTGTATTTTTTGGTAAAAATGGATTTTAGGTCTCAATAATGAGTGAAATGACTTGTAGAGTGAATTTTTTAAATTCTGCATTGAATCCACATTGCCATTCACTTTGCTTATTCTTCCACAAAGACAGCTGTTCAACAAGCACTTATTATCCTCTGCCCTCATGCTGAGCACAGCTTAAGATGAGTGACATGAATGTTTCAGAAGGTCATGACGACAAAGCAGACATGGCATATGGTAAGTGTCCCTCTAAGATTAAAAAAATAAAAATCTGTTCCTGATCAATTATTCATTGAGTCTTGCTTATCATTTCTTAGGAAAATATGAAAAGGTAGATGTGAAAGCATAAGCTCCTCGCTTCTGCTTACAGTTGCTTACATGCTGCCGTGCATGTATATAATACATGACAAATAATAATTGTAACGAAATGCTTTATTAATCCCCAAAGAATGAATTATAATGAAATAATTTATTGATCTTTAAAAAGAGACGACCTTTTTTGGCATGACTCAGCAGCGAGGTCAGAGTCTCGCTCAAGGACACACAAGTAGAGAAGATACTTGCTTTGAAAGTTAAATGAAAATGATTTACAAATATCACATATTCTGATGGTCAGTGAGGAATCAGTGTTGTTTCTAATTAGGAATATCTGATATAGAGCAAATTACCGGAGAAGATATTCTTTCATTTGCTGTGTTACTCATACGTCATGACTCACACTTCTGCGAAAAGGATAATTTGTATCTGTTTGATTGAATTAGAAAAGACACACATATACACAGATAATCACGGCCGGCTTAATCTCTCGAATAAGAACAACTCATGTATCAAAACTAAACCAGCTTGACCTGATCTACTTAAAATACAATGGGAGGAAATGGAGAGCATAAACAGCCATTAGCTAATGTGCATCCAAACAAGAAACTCATTGACGTGTCATTTGCATGCTAGTCTTTGAACGAGGGTGGTTGAAATTTATCATAACAAAGCAGAGGGCTGTCACACACATGGTCAAGCTTAGGTCGTATTCAATGTGACTTGCATGTCCAAGGCCTGATTAAACGTTCTGTGCACACATATTAGCCAAAAGACTTATTTATGAATCCTATTATGTAAATCTTATTCTCTAAGCAAACAGATTTCAATGTCTCAGTCAAATATTGATTTTTTTTCTTACTGTAATTTTCTACAGCTGTCACTGTGGTTAAATGCCAACGCTAAACCAACTAAATGAGGCTTAAATTACACTGCAGTCGCTTTTTGCCACACACACACACACACACACACACACACACACACACTTTAGGACTTCAGTATGGCCACAAAAAAAAAGTTGATAAGTTGATCGAATAATTTAAAATTCTTACAATGTTTTCATGACAGAGAACAGAACAAATTATTAGTAACAATCTGACAGGCAAACCGTGCTCTCCCTCCATTAAGTTGTCAATCTTAAGAGACTTCATGACTGACATTGTTTGAGAGAGACCAAGCTGCAGTAAACGGGCACTGATAGGCCGGTACTTTCCTGTGTCAGATGTCACTGAATGAAGGTTACACTGCTAATGAGGAGGGCACTGCTCATTTCATTTAGTCATGGAGCTCTGCCAGAATCACATGACAGATAATTGGGAGGTATTCACGAGTTCATTCTATAATGAAACAAAAAGGCAGAAAAAGTATACGGCCACTTTGTGAGGGATCTTAATGAAGCAAAGAGCCAAGTTGAAATGCATGAAAATGTGCATAAATTATGTGAGTGGTCTACTCGTTCCCGACATTACAGTTGCAAATTGGTTGTGCAAGGTATTGTGCGGCAATAGAACAACCCATTTAGTGCAGTGTGGACAAAACTGAGCTGCTTGTCTTCTCTGGGAAATCCTGCTCCCTTACAAGATCTCTCCATTATTATTATTGATCAAAGCAAAGTACCACCTGCTGTCCTACATTTACCAAACCCTCCATTTGTCTGCTGAAGCTCCTCACAAATCTTCCCTGAGTCCATTCTTACTCACATACAGCTCATCCAGAAAGCTGCAGCCTCCTTAAAATCCCCAACATGACCTCGTATCAACACACTCTTAATTGGCTGTTGCATCCATTTAAAGCACTGGTGTTTGCTTGCAAGGCGACCCAGGGGAACAGCATTGCCACACCACTAGATGCTACACTCTGGCAGTCAGGCAAAGTTGTGGCCAGGTTGTGCAGATCAAACTCTTCCCACCTTAATGAGACCTGCAAAGTCTTCCCAAAACCAGACTCATGGCCTGATAAACCTGTCAGAGGGTCCTGGAGCATATATTTGCTACCCCTATAGACTATCCCAACTCCACCTCCTACCTTTTGTGCATTGTGTATGTACCCTGTCACCTCTAAGTTGCCATTAAGTACAGTATAGCAGACTACACATGTAGCTTCATGCAATGTGAGCATTTCGGGGGTTAAATGACAGGAGAATCCAGGGATTGGACCTCCAACCCTACAACTAATGACCAACCATCTCTACCAACCAGCAGGTTTTCGGTATGTTAGTTTGTGTAAATCTAATTTAAGACAACCTTGTTCAAGAACAGCACGATGTGATCACTAAACTGAAGCTGAAAAGTAACGCATACACATGCCAATATTATATTTGGTGCAAAAAGGCAAAAACATCAGGAAAAAAAGCAGAACATAATCATGCAGGACCTGCCTTGGTTTATATTTGACTTTAGTGGTGCAAATTCCATACAAAGTTTGAAAAGAAACTATTGATATGCGGTGAACCTGAGGTTTTTGGGGCCTCTGGGGGTTGCTAGCCTTACCCAGACTGAGTAACATCCTACTCGAACCGGGGTTCATATCCTAAGCTGCCCAAAAAGAGAGTTAATGCTAAGAAAAATGTAAACCTCCCTTGGAACAAGTATGAGAGCAGACACTTGGGAAGTAGGAATGAAGCACCAATGCATTTCTAGATCATCAGTATTTGGCACTGCTCCTATTAAAACACCAAAGTACAGAGCAATGCTGAATACCCTGCAATGATGCCTTAAGTCACCCATCGCTTATTAGTTTTGTTCATGGCTGCTAGGCAGTTGGCTCGATCATTACGACTGGGTTCATTACTGAAGCATGGCACACTGTACTCACAGTCAGCTCTTAATTATTGATGCTTTTTATAAACCAGAATAGTATTCGACAACAGAGATGATCCTCAGAGATATTGTGGTGAAATATTTCTTTGCTGGAGGAAAAAATTGAACTCAAATATGTGTGGGCTTGTTTTTTTTTTAAATGCCGCTTATGCCTGGAACTTTTTTGCCGATTTGTTCCAGCCTCAATCCTGTTACATTTTTTTAAAGGCTCTGTTTAGTGGCTTTTGAACATACCAATATCAAAACATACACAGACAGAGGAAGATACAGGGATGACAATATAACAGGAAAAAAAGAGAAAACGTTGCTTCAAAGATCAACATAGTAGGTGTTACAATGTGATATATTTACAGATAATGATAAATATGATCATTCCTGTGTCTATTTTAATAGACAGAGCGTGACTAGGAGTTTGTGAGCTTTCCAGTTCAATAAAGGATGATGGGGCCCTATGTGAACACATCATTTTCTATCAGTTATGGTTTTAGTTGTGGTTATTTCAACTGAGAGATTTCTGTATTTGTGTTTTTGTCAGTGCTCTTGTCACTGGTTTCAAGTTGGGAGAACGTAATGTTATGTACTTCCATGCACCGGATCACGATTTAACAACATTTGAGTCAAAATCTGATGACAGCTGGTGAGCCGTTTGCTCGTGTTGCCAGCCACTGTCAATCACTTTGGATGAAACCACACCCACACAGTCCTGATGAAGACTTTTAAGACTTTTAATAAATAATGACTAAGGATGGAATTTTTTTTCTCCAGCTTTAACTTTTGTAGATTTAGTCAAGAAAATGTCCCCCGTGCTGCTGCTCGGCAGTTGCTGCTGTTGTTGCTGTCTATGGACTTATTATTAG
>LKNJ01004405.1:0-21264 GCA_002120245.1 Maccullochella peelii
CTTCGCCTGCCCCATGAGGAAGTTTAAAAGCTGACATTTATGCTTTTTCTGACGAGTGTATTTAAAACCACAAATAAAAACCTGCTTAGTGAAACATTCGTCAAAAGCACTAAAAAACTCCCTCAACAGATCAAACATGTGTGTCAGACGAGTGCACTCTAAGAAACAGTGGAACACCGTCTCCCTCTGACCACAGAAAGGACACTTATCTTCCCCAGAGACATTGATCACAGAAAGAAAAGAGTTCACTGCTACAATGCCATGCAGGATCCTCCACTGCAAGTCAGCATGTCTCTTTGTCAGAGGAGGTTTGTACAGAGAAGTCCAGGCTGGTCTGAAGTCAGAATTTAACCCCAGATAAGTCCTCCACGGAGTATCNTCTCTCTCTGTCTCTCTCTCTCTCTGTCTCTCTCTCTCCCTGTCTCTCTCTGTCTCTCTCGCTGTCCCTCTCTCTCTGTCTCTCTCTCTCTCTCTCTCCCTGTCTCTCTCTCTCTGTCTGTCTCTGTCTGTCTCTCTCTGTCTCTCTCTCTCTCTCTCTCTCTGTCTCTCTGTCTGTCTCTCTCTCGCTGTCCCTCTCTCCCTGTCTCTCTCTCTCTCTCTCTCTCTCTGTCTCTCTGTCTGTCTCTCTCTGTCTGTCTCTCTCTCCCTGTCTGTCTCTCTGTCTGTCTGTGGAGCATGTGGTCCCTGACGGAGCAGCACACTTGTTGCAGTAGTGGAGCTGCTCGGGGTGTAAATGTCTGTTTTTGTTTAATCCACTGAGTCAGTTATTAAAACTGAAGTCTCTCTTTCAGAAATCAGTGGTGTCTGACGGAGTTGAAATCCCCGTCCATCTCATCGGCGACGCTCCGTTCCCTCTGAAGCCATGGCTGATGAAAGGATACATCCGGGAACGCCAGCTCTCTCCGGAGCAGCGGCGCTTCACCTACGCCCTCGCCTCGGCTCGGTCCGTGGTCGACACCGCGTTCGCTCGCCTGAAAGGACGCTGGAGGTGCCTGCTGAAAAAGAGCGACATCGACATCTCCATGATGCCCAGAGTCGTCGCCGCGTGCTGCGTTTTGCACAACATCTGTGAAAATCGGGGCGACGGTTTCCTTCCCGAGTGGAACATGGAGATGGCTCCTTCTGCTAATGATCTGAGACAGCCTGATACAGAACCGTATGAAGAAGACACGTACTGCACTGCCGAGGTCATCAGAGACACTATCACCTACAACCTGTTGACTATACTGCAGTACTGAACCCAGACTGGCTGCAGACTGGGTTAACGCCTGCAGGGAGGCGGCGTCTCACAACATCAAGATAAAGAGTCACTGAGGAAGCGTCATTCTTCTCTGTAGAAGTTACATCAGCAAAATAAGCTCGGACCCCATTTACACCGAGTCACTTCATGAGTGGATCAGAGAGCTATCTGACCTCTAACCTGAGAGACTCATTCTAACAGATGTGGAAAAAGGTTTATGAATGAATGAATAGTTTAATCATTTAATTAAATCCGTCTCTCCGAGACACNTACTACTAACTGTCAGTCAGCAGTCTGGAAATATCAGCTCACTGCCTGATGTTCTTCACGCCTCCACAGTCTGTCTCCTCTGTCCGGCTGATGACGGCAGCTAAAGATTCACTAAAACGACACTTAAATGTGCCGTTTGTGCTCCGTCTCAGAACTGCTCCAGCCCTTTCTACACATACGATTAAATACAAGATGCACCGAGCTGCTGTAGCCGCTGTAGCTGCTGATCCCTGATCAGTTCAACCACTGAACGATCTGGTTTTTGTCCGTTACCGAACGGCTTCGGGTGCATCACCGCCTCCTTCTTGACTGGAGGAGGTGCCGACCCTGGTTAGCATGCAGTCAAGAGACCAAAGACTGACTGTAATCATAATCATGATCTGACCGACAGGCTCAGAGATGTGACGGAGTGTAAATGAAAGAGTTTATCTGGAGTAAAGAGCTTTAATGGAAAACAAGATTTTTCTACTGTTGTTCAGATTTTTCTGTAAGATGTTATTTAAATGATATAAAAACTGTTTCTCACCGACTCCATAAAGTCTTGAGTTCAGAACATGAAAAACAGCAACAGGTTCAGGTTTATAACATCAGTACTCTTGCAACCTGTGGAAAACCTTCCGCCTCTCTCTGCTGCCTGTATCACTCCGCTAAGCCCCTCCCACCAAACCCACAACTTCGACCGGCAGCCGCAGGAGGTGGTTCCCCTGCAAAACCTCATGCCTCATAGGGCTCACTCTGCTTGAATCAGGCTTTCACCGTCTGAAGGGACGCACACGTGCATCTGTAGCTCAGCCAATAGGAACGCACCGTCTCTCTGAAATAACCTGTGATTGGTCAAATTCTCCCGTCACGGGACAGATTTTCTGAAGCCTGAAAACAGCCAAGAGGAGGGCAGAGGTAGAGGTTTTCTCTCAGACCACCTGAACTACAACATGTTGGACGGTTATTATGGAATTTTTGCCCAATGATGCCAAAAACATACTGCCTACCCCCCCTTTAATACAGAGCCTCAGAAGTCCTGAAAAATGTGTTTTTGATCTTGTTGAACAAAATACTTTAACACATTTTGTACGCAAAAGATTAAAAAGTAATCCTCTATCTGTAATTTAACAATAACATAACTACTTTTATGTTTGATGCTTTACATGATAATACTAATGTACTTTTACTCAAGTAGAATTGTGAATGTTGGAATTTAACTTGCAGTAGAGTATTTTACATATTACTTGGGTAAAGGATCTGAGCACTTTCTCCTTTTCCACCACTGCTTCTACTCAAGTAACATCATGAATGCAGGTACTTTGCTTGTAATGGAGAATTTCTGAGTATTTCTATAGTGAGTTATTGCTACTGTTACGTCAGTAAAATACCTCAATACATCTTGCACCACTGGCTGTTCATGTGCCTCGGTTTCAACAAGGCTTAGTGTGAAAACAACAGATTACAGATAACATTTGGTGCCTATCAAGTGATTTTTTAAAACAGAAAGCAGAGCCGAAGGCTGAATTCAAAACTTAAAATGTTTACAAAGCTGTATTAACGACATTTTCACGATCGTAGTTTCTAACAACCGCCTTTTAAGACGTTTTAAAGCTTTTTCAGACGCGAGGACTCCGAAACAACTAAAAACAACAAACAACCGGAAGTAGTAGTATTTGGATTGACGGCCGGCCCACCCTTCCAGCGCGTGGCTACGCACGTTTAGTGGGCTGCGGTAACATACGCTGTTATTTGCTATTCTCTACGTAACATGCGCACCGTAATGACGTTTCACTGTCGCGCGTGGCTCTCCGTACGTCCGTAGCGGTAGGCGTCGTAGTACCTGTCAGTCAAAGGACATTTAAATGGCCACACCGTACACAGCCGTACACCTTACAGCACGGTAATAACGCCGTTACGGTGATATTCTGGCAAACAGCTGCACAAACGCAGTCTGTGTTTCTTGTTGGCGGTTCTCTCTTTCCTCTGAACCCGCGTTTTAATCGCTAAATTTGTTCGGAAAACCCCAAAAAAATGAGCGACGAGGACGACTTTTTGCAGAAAGCCCGATCCGGGTTTGAAGATCTGTGTCGAGCTTTGAATATGGACGAGGAGGCGAGCAGCGAGGCGTGGAAAACATACGAAAACATCAGCAGGAATTTTACATTAGAGGTAAAAAACCAAAACTAATCTGTTACATTAATCTTTTGGGGTCGTTACTGTTGCTGCCTCTGCTTCCCGTAGCAACGCTATAGCTAGCTAGGTTAATCTACTAACAATGCTAACGTATCTGTAACCCCAGTCCACTTTCTATCGTTTTACTTACACAGTATAATAGAAACATGAATAATAACGATAGTCTTGGGTTTGAATGACTTGTTAAAACCAATAAAATAACCTAAACAAGAGTTTCCACGCGCAGAAGGCTATAAATGTGATGGTTAGCCTTCTGCAAACACGCTACTGTAATGCTAAACACACACACACACACACATACATATATATATATATATATGAGACACACACAGTATGTACATCGCTGCACGCCGGGGGGCTGTGCATGTGGGGACATTACATGGTGATATTACTGTGTGGTTAGCAGGGAGCCACTAGAGGGGAGGATTTCCAGCATGGCTCAGTGTAACCTAACACACCAGACTGACTGATGATTAATGACAGTACCTGCTTATTAAATAAACTATAAAGTTTATTTATAGAGCAACATTAACCCGAAATCCCTCTGCACACTGGTGGAAAGTGACTGCTGTAACTACTAAGTACTGTGCAGTTCGGGTTACAGTTTTGAGGAACTTTACTTGAGTATTTCTTTTTTATGGGATTTTATACTTCTGCTCCACTACATTTCAAGGCAAACATTAGACTTGTTACTACATTTATTTGACAGATGTTACTAGTTGCTTTTCAGATTAAGATTTTATTTAAAACATATGCTATCAAGTTAATAAAGTATGATGCATTGTTGTAGAATAAATTAATAATTAAATAGTTAAAATTTGCTCCACCTCGACCAACTACAAACGTTTTTTAAAGTTTTCTCCGCATCATGATTACTCTCACTTTTGATGCTCTACGTACATTTTGCTAGTAATTCTTAAATACTATTACTTAGTAACATTTTGAATGCAGAACTTTTACTGGAGTATTTTTACAGGGTGGTATTAGTACTTTTACTTAACTAAAGTATCTGCATACTTCCTCCATCATTGGCTGGTACAGAATGAACTACCCAGTAGTATATAAATAGTTGAAATCAACCGACCTCGACCAGCTTCAACTGTACAAAGCTGCTTACATGTGAATACATCAGTAATAATAATCCAATAATATAATTATAATAGTATAGCACTCATAGGGGCCATTTTCCTACTTTTACTTTTGATACATTGAGGGCATTTTGCTGATAATACTTTAACTTGTAATGGAGTATTTTTAAATTGCAGTTTTGATACTTTTACTTAAGTAAAGGATCTGAATACTTTATAAGAAGAGATAAAATGTCAGGTTTACATATATGCAATGCAGACAAGCCCTGAATACACACACACACAGGTAAAATAATATATAATAATATTCCACAGTTGCAACAATTAGTTGAAAATGAAATGGCAACTATTTTGATAACGGAATAAAATGTTTTAGTCATTTTTTAAAGAACAATATTTGCTTCTCAAATGTGACGTTTTGATGCTTTTCTTTGTCGTACATGACGGGAAACTGAATATCTTTTTTAGTTTTGGACTGTTGGTCGGACAAAACAAGACATTTGAAAACAACAGACATTTTTTTTACTACTTTCTGACATTTCATAGACCAAACAATGAATCCATAAAATAATTGGCATATTAATCAATAATGAAAATAATTGTTTGTTGCAGCAAAAATAATGAATGAAAAAGTGTTGTGTATGTTTGTTCAGTCAGAGAAGAGAATAACCTCATCTGTCTCTGTCTCGGCCTCCTCCACACTTCTCTCCTCACCCACTGACTCTTTTCTTTCCTCCTGTCTCCCTCTCCTCCCCCTCCTGTCTCTCACTCATTGTGATTCACTCCCATGTAAATGCACACATCATGTGCAGGGCAGCGAGCTGCACTGGCTGGCCTGTGCTCTCTACGTGGCCTGCAGGTCCTCGGTGCCAACGGTGGGAAAAGGCACCGCAGAGGGGAACTACGTCTCTCTGACCAGAATCCTGCGCTGCTCGGAAATGAGGTAGGCCCATAATCTCACCTGGGAGACTCTTGAGGGACTGCTGCTACCTGCAAGACGAGGGTCACGTGACAGATGAGGGCAGCTGAGCTAGCACTACTGCTAGCTAGCTTACCATGCTAGCTGTGTGAGCTGTTGTTACAGCGTTACCTTATAGGGCACCCTGGCTGTGGGTCTGTGAGTTTCTTCTTCACAATAGAGAATTGATTACTGAAAGACATTCAAATGCTGCTTTGTCAAAATAAATAAAGGTGAAAGAATGAAGAGACGCAACAGGTTGATTAACAAGCTTCAGTACAAATTGACGAGCTAGCAAGGCTACCGAAAAGTAGGCTACTGACCCCTACAGCTGTCTCCATGTGTCACCTGAGCCTTTCCTTGAGGAGGCGGTCTCTCGAGACATTTTCATGATCTCAGGAAAGGCTGATCGTGTTCTTGCTTCTGAGCTGTGTCTTTACGTCGGGTGTGTTGGGATGAGAAGAAAATGTAGAGAGTACGACCTCGTCACAGACTAGTGAGATACACAAACCTCAGGAGCCTCAGTCATGTTCTCCACTGTTGTCTCCCGTCTCCTCCCTCGCAGCCTGATTGAGTTTTTTAATAAGATGAAGAAGTGGCAGGACATGGCCAACCTGCCTCAGGACTTCCGTCAGAGCACCGACAAGCTGGAGAGGAACTTCACCGTGTCGGCGGTCATCTTTAAGAAGTACGTTCCCATCTTCAAAGCCATCTTCAAGGCCCCGTCAGAGGACCCGCCCCGAGTCCACCGCAGCCGCAAACAGAGGTGGGACATCACGACCTTTGACCTCACCAGAGTATCACGCTCACACAGCTGTTTTTGTTTGCTTTTGGTGTTTGGGTCCTTTTCAGGGCCACGAACTACATTCTCACGGCACAGTGGATAAAGTATTGTGATGATACAGCTTTACTCAGAGGTCCTGTACTGGAGGAGTTTGTGGCGTCGTGCAAACACTCTCAGTCAGACGGTTACTTGATTCATTGACACGGTTCTGTTTTTCGATGTCATATGTGACAGTAAATTGAATATCTTACGGTTTTAGGCTGTTGGTCAGACAAAACAAGCAATCTGAAGACATTACTTTGGCTTTGCCTTTTTTTCACTATTTTTTTAACATGTTGATATGTATATGATTAAAAGATTAACTGATTAATTGAGAAAATAATCCACAGATTAATTGAAACTACTTCTACTCTCATTTCACAGTGAAAAAAGCCAATATTAAGGAACACACAAGTCACAACAACGTTCACACAGAAGTACAGTTTCAGCAGGACAGTTCGGTGTGTGTTTGTGTCCATATAATATATAAATGATGTGTTTCCTCGTTACAGCTGATGTATTTCAGGGTCCATGACTGGGCTTTTTTTATTCCCCTCCTGTCTTCTTTCCAGACGTCACCCCTGCACTGTGACCGAGGTCTTCAACTTCTGCTGGGTTTTGTTTGTCCATGCTAAAGGTAAAGACTTGTTGTTTCTTCATTCATCCATCCAGACCAGAGTAGCTGCATCAACAACTTCTATTAAAAAGTCAAACAGAGGTCCATGTCCTAGTCCACCTGTTTAAGGGGATTTTTATGTAAAAAATAAGAAAACGGAGAAAGATGAGGTTCACATTTTTGCAAGTCAATAATGTCCGTACTGTATGTACATTGATAGGTGATCAGATATCTGATCTCTAGAAAGTTACATGTAAATGCATTCAGGGAAGCTTTCAAGACGGACTGAAATCTGAGTGTTCTCAAGCTCAGTTTGAGATTCATTCTGGCCAGATGTGTGGCTGTAACTGATATTTTTACACTAACAGTGTATGAAATGACAGTGAAAACAGTGTGTTGGTATTTCTGGTAGTGAATTATCAGCTCCCCTCGGCTGTATGGAACTTTATAGTGAGTTTCAGCCCAGTGTTTATCTGTGCGGCTACAACTTTACTGTTCTGGTTCCTTCTCAGCTCTCAGAGTAAAACCTGTAAAAAGCCACCGTACACGACTTGATTTTAACAGAGCTTCAGCGAAGGGATGGAAACACAAAGAGGGAATTTCATAGTGTGAAGACTGAAAGTTTGGAGGATCTCTTGATTTGTCCAACTCAGTCTGTTGAAGCCTCATATTACCTTCAGATAAACTTTGGATTTTGTCCTCCGTGGCCAGTTTGAACAGGGGGAATGATTACAGCAACCAAACACCCTGTTCATGTACATATTGAACCTGTCCTTTAAAGTGTATGGTGCTTTTTTCCTATCTTTAATCCAGAGCGTGGTCTTGGTTAACACCACAGCTGGCGTTCTGTTGGTTGGGGAATTTTGACAGGGTTGTTGCACAAAGAATCCGAGAGCAGAGCAGAAATGTGAGAGCAGACGTTTCACGAAGCAGCCTGAGAGCGAGAGCAGGGTTTTGAGGGAGAGTAACATGAAATCAATAAATCATGCTCTCAAAGTGAAAGACCACGCTCTTCATTAAAGATAGGAAAACAGCACCATAAAAGTGCCAGTCTTGCTAACAAACAGTAAGAAACCAACAGGGATGCAGAGCTCAGGGTCTGCATGAGACCACTTACACTGATCTAAGGGCAAGTTCAGGCTTGTTTTATCCTCAGCTGGACATCATCATGTAAAGTCCTGATGCCATTCACAACACCTCAGTCCTTTTATTTCCTGCTCCATTGGAATCATGTTTTCACTGGTGTTACTTAGTTACTCTGTTTGTCAGCACAGCACTCCTAAAACATCCGAACACATTCGGGGAATTTCTTCAGACAGATTTGGACAGGGGGATTTGGATTTGGGATCATATTTTAGATGAAATTATGAAGCTAAGAGCAATAAAGATTCAGTTCCACCTTCAAGGTGGCGTTTGGTCTTTGAGTGAATCAGAAAATGATTGTATGTTTACACAGGTCTGTGCCCCCAGGGTGCACTCTATCTTTATTTCTGGATGTATTCACTTTATTATCCAGAGGACGAGGCTCTTTGTGTGTTTAACATCCAAACAGTTTCACACCCCCTGACCTGGGAGCTGACAGTACAGCCCCAGTCCTCTGCTGGGGGCCCCTGAGTGGCCCTAGTTTGTTCCTCTCATGTATGACCATTTGAGATCTGATTTACTGAAAAATGAATACTTGGCGGCTTTTGAAAAACCCTGCAGGTGGTACTCATTCCTGCTCTCGTCTCACATGCCTGCTCATAAATCCTTCCTAATCCCCACACTTCTGTGTATCTGATGTCTTGACAACTAGAGTCTAGTTGAAACCTGCCTGTGTAGATTTGGCAGTAATATTGTCCTGGTCTGCTGTGCCAGCTTAGCCTGAAGACATACTAAATTCCCTCTTCCCTCTCTTGGTGTCATGTTGTCCCTCCAGGGAACTTCCCGATGATCAGCGATGACCTGGTGAACTCGTATCATCTGCTGCTGTGTGCCCTGGACCTCGTCTTCACCAACGCTCTGCTGTGCAACGCCAGGAAAGACCTGCTCAACCCAAACTTCAAAGGTACCGCTCTCTGCGCTGCTGCTGCTGCTGCTGCTGCTGCTGCTGCTGCTGCTGCTGCGTCCTGAAATATGAGTTCTGAGGTTCTCTGGGAAGCGGAGAAGGCCACATCCGTGTAGGTTTAGATTTGAAGCAGGAAGAGACTTCTACCCACTTTAAGCTTCTTCCTGCTCACTAAAAAAATGCAGGTATGCATCTAAATATTTAGCTATGCTAGCAACAGGTCTGTCTGTCTGTCTGTCTGTCTGTCTGTCTGTCAGTCGGTCCACCATTTCCAGTCCAGACTGAAATATCTCAACAACTATTGGATGGATTCTGAAATGTGGTTCATCGTTCATGTTCCCCTCGGGATGAACTGTAATAACTCTTCATCTAGCGCCACCATCAGGTCAACATGTTAATGTGTCCAACACTTTGGTTTAAATACCTGCAGAACTACAGACGTTCCCATCAGCCTCAGCTGCTCTCTGTGTTTACTGCTAATTAGCTAATGTTAGCATGCTAACACGCTAACCAAAGATGGTGAACAAAAAAAATCTGTTCATGCAGGTTTAATTTTTTGTAAAAATTAGTAATCATCATATTTATTACATTTGAAGGCCTGCCGTCGCTCAAGTGGTGTAATGTTTCTTTAGTATTTGAATATTTCATAGCTTTGTTGCTCGTCCCGGTCAAATCTTTGATGTTCAAAACTTTGAGCCACGTACGTGTCAAAGCTCAAAGTAAATTTGGTCACGAAGTGGCGAAACACGACATTGAAGAGTCATAAAATTAAATTGGTGTAAAGGAAGTCTGCTTATCAGTCATGTTCAGTACTAAACCCTATAAAATAAATCAAAAGCTCTTTTGAACAAATTCCAACCAGCCAACTCCCAAAGGAACCTACAGCAGCGTATATCGGCGCTGCCCTCTCTTCCTGTTGACGCCTGGTGTTTCCTCTGCCCCCCCGCCTCCACCCCCCTGTCTAAACATGGTGTTTATTGTACTGGAGACCTGCTCTGCAAAAAGCCTCCAGCCTCAACATGAAAAATGACACCACGTCAAACTGTATTCAGACAGGAAACGAACTTCTTTTTGTCTGCGTGTCAGTTTGGAATTTAAGAAGCCATGAAGCCTCGTTGATCTCGATTTCCTGTGGGGGAAGAGGATGTTGCAGCAAAAAAACTATTTACAAAGAAAATAGGATTTGAGAAGACATGTTGAATATAAAATAAGAAATACATACATACAAATTGAGGAGATGAAATTGAACTTAACGAATCGTGAGGTTATCCAGTCGTCTGCCATGAAAACTTATAGTATAGTTATAGCAAAATGTCTCATAAAACATTTGCAAAGACGATTTTTAAAAGACTTTTAAATCCTGCGTTGTTTATGTCCATGTTTACTAGTTTGCACTCTTTTTCTTCTTCACTGCCTTTAACTTTGAAGTCAGCGCCACCAGCTGGAATAGAGTGAAAACAGCAGCAGGAATTCATCTGAAAGTCATTTATTATTTAAAGCCCCTTTCAGACCTCTTTATGTAACTGTGATGGTCATTTTACTTGTTGGTTTCACGTCTGAATAAGCTGAATAAGTCTGTCAGATTAATGTAAAGGCTGCAGCAACACAAGGTGAAACGTGCAGGGAGAGAGATTACATGCACAGATCGCTGTAATACATTTTATCATCCCTTATACTTAAAGTTTATCAACTAGGAAACACTGAAAGAGCCAGTTTTTTAGTTGTTGAGGAGAATCTTCTCAGATCAGATCAGTCTGTAAAAACAGCACAAGATGTTAAACAAAACGCTCAAACAACCACAGCAAGAGTCAGATATTATCATATATTATTTTAAAATCACGATGGTCATTAATTAAGACTTCAACAGCAAATGTATCAGTGACGCAGCCTGCGAGAGCACGGAAACACTCTTCTTCTTTCATATCTTCCGTCTCTCGCTCCAGATGCCAAACATCCCTGATCGCTATTTAACATAAAAGACAAAAAACCATTTCTATAACAGCTTGTTAAAGCCAATAATGTTACGCGTTCCACGTCTATTGTTTTCATGGTGCAGGTGAAGGTCTGTGTGCCTTTACTGCAGCTGATTTCTCCCTGTATGATTCAACTCCGGCAAATCAGCCAGAGTCTGACACCAAAACATTTACCGTTCTTTTAGGTTATTCATAAAACTCTGATTGTAACTGCGATCATCTGTAGGAGTAAGAACATTTACAGCATCAGACAACAAAACCAAACAAGCAGTTTTTAAACTAAAAAAGACTGCTTTAGGGGTGAATGTATGTCGAGTCGTCAGGTTACCCGTCGCTCTGTCTCGTGTCCTGCAGGTCTACCAGAGGACTTCAGCAGTAAAGACTACAGGCCGTCCTCAGGTCCGTACTGCTTCATGGAGCAGCTGTGCGAGCTGCATGACGGCCTGGTGCTGGAGGCCAAAGGAGTCAAAGAACACTTCTGGAAACCCTTCATCAAGAAACTCTTCCACAAGAGGGTAAGATGCCGGGAGACGCTGCTCTCATCACTAAATGTTGATTCTGTTTTCACTGTTTAATGTTGTATGTAATTCATCTCAGGCTCAGCTACAAGCAGAAGGTTTTCACTTAAAGGCCCATATTTATATTTCGTCTTCCAACAGCCTCAGACTTACATTCATTTCAGTACAACACGAAAGTCAACGTGCAGATATTTTAAAATGTACAACAACACTGACGTGCTCCTGTAAGCAAAACTAATTTCATTTTATTCTCTTCAGTTCATGTTTGATCAGATTCAGATTTGATCAGATTTGAGGACGGAGATTTAACTGAAACCTTTTTCACATGTCTTTGAGATTTCTAAATATATTTCTAAAAATAATGCGAGAAACAAAAATGTATGATGGATAAAATCCTCCCACTTTAATTTATATTGATTACAGAATAGTTATGAATCAGTCATACAGTGTTTTAACCGACGCGAACAGATTCTGTTATAATATTTGTATATTCTGTTTAAAACTGTGAGGCTGTGTGTGTGTGGGTCCCGGGACACTGTAGGCTGCTGAAATCTGTAAAGTCAGTATATTGGGCCGTTAGTTGCTGCTGGGTTTAATTGATTTAATTGATTAATGAATCAAATAAATGACACAGACATGAAACTACTGTCCCAGCAACAAATCAGCTGTAACTCCACTTAATCCATCAATCAATTTTTCTTTCACATAGTAGTTAAATCAACTAAACGTTAAATATATTAGGAGTATAATATCTGGTGCAGTATTTGTCTGACTTGATGCTCCTGGTTTCAGTGCTGGATGTCTGTTCTAATACGAGTTTCTGATTTTCCTTCATGTTTTCACTTCCTCCCACCACCGTTAGGAAGTAGATGCGCACACACACACACACACACACACACACACACACACACACACACACACACTGTGGCGGTCTGGTCAGATGGTGTTTGTGGTTCTGTGTGAAGCTGAACTTCCTCTCCTCTCGCTCCCACAGATTCTCAGAGGAAAAGAAGACGGTCTGACCGGCTTTCTGGACCCGATGAACTTTGGAGACAGTTCGTGAGTGTCGGCTGTCGTCATGCTGCGTTTTAAACATTTGCTGAATCTGTCATGAGCTCATATGTCAATAAAGAAGTTTGTATGAAGAAAAATCTGTTGAGGATAGGTGGAAGAGTTTATTATTGAAGGTTTACCTTTAATTCCCAACATGTTTTCTACCAAAAATATTTATTTAACTGTGGCCCAAATCTTAAAGAGCAACTTAACGCCCCCTTCACAAATTTAAAAAGATGGATTTGAACGTGACGTCCCCGGTTACGGCATCGATTTTTCACTGATTTGTTTTTTGGGGTCAAGTGGACAAAATGACTGGATTTTCTCTGGAAAATAGAAACATTATTGTTGTAATAAACAGTATAAAAAGGGAGCAGGATCAATAGATCAATAGATAAAGTGAATGAAAAATGTAATTTACTAACTCAAAAGCCTGCTGCTCTAATCCGCTGGGCTTGTACGCACAGTTTGTCTCTGAGTCGGGTGTATGAGGAACATGTTCTGGCCACCGGCAGTCTGGATGAGAGGGTCTTCACCGGCGAGGGGGCCAGCGAGGACATCGGTACCCCGGGACCCTGCCTGTGTGAGGGGGTGGAGAACCAGGACAGCGCCACCTACAGGCTTCACACCAACCTCACTGTGAGACAACTTGTGTTTCTACATTTGCCTCTTTTAAAGCAGAAGGATTTAAACAGGGTCCCTCTGCATTCTGGGTTTTATTGTTTATTGCTGTAAATGAACAGAAAATATAAAATAACCAACATGGTGTCTCTTCTGTCGTCAGGCCTCGGCTCTGAAGGTCTCCACCCCTCTGACAGGGAGGAAGTACATTCAGGAGAACAGCTCGGCGTCTCCGGTCTCGTCCGCCATGAAGAGTGTCGGGCGACTCCACACCCTGCTGTCAGGAACCAAACAGGGGCCGAGCGCTAAGCTAGCAGAAACTCTCAGGTGTGTTTGTGGACCTGCAGCCTGTTGCAGCAGCTCTGTGTCTGAACACAGGGAGTTAACGCTATAACTTACCTGTACAACAGGTGTAAGTCATTCATTATTACCTTACAAACAAATTCAATAATGAATAATTCAATAGTAAATATTAAAGATACTGCTGATACTTTTACAGGAAGCTGATAACACCTGTGTACTTTTACTGCTGATCTGAGTACTTCTACAGTACTCTCGTGCCATCACTGCACAGTCTCATGTGTATCACCTTCTGCAGTGTAATGACAGAAACTGTGTCCCTGCAGGACCTGTGCCAGAGACCCCAGTGATGTCATCAGCAAGCGCCTGAAGGACATGTTCGAGCTCTTCTCTCAACACTTCGAGGGCAGCGGGGCAAAGGACAGGGGGATGGGGAAAGGTACACACACACAAGCTGACAGCATCATACGACAGATTAGTTTCTGTCTGTCGGCCTAAATCGACGCTCTCCTTTAGACATGGCAGTGAAGTATTTCCACCTGGCGGAGGCGCTCTACTACAGGATCCTGGAGTCCATCATAGAGAGAGAAAAGATGATACTGGGGGACGCTGACCTGTCGGTGAGTATTTTCTTGAGATCTGAACTCGAGTCAGATGTAAGTTACAATAATGGGATTACATGTATTGTAAGGACTTAATGCAGCTACGAATGAAAGTGTTCAAAGGCTGGCTGACTTTGATAGTCGGCACTCAGAGACCTGAAAGACTTTATGAAAGATCTTCATTTGCCGTTTGCTGATGGAGACTCGGACTTCAGGTTTGACATTTGCGCTGATAGCTATTTTATTTTGTTTTTATTTCTTTATTTTCATTTTTACAATCAGTATTGCCTCCAAATTATTTGTATACACGTTCAACTTTCTTGTATTTAATCTTATGAAGTTTGCTTCCAATTCCTTTTAAAGTTTAATGAAGCCATAAGCCACGTGAGGCTGTGGTTTACCATGATGGGGGCGTTAGCTGTAAACCACAGCCTTGTGTGACTTACTGCGTTTATGAAACGGTTACTACAGATACCTGGCAAGGTTTCAGAAAATAAACACACAGCAACAAAAAAATGCAATAATTTATTGATAACAAATAATCATTCTTCCGCCAAGCAATGTAGTTCTGCAGCGACTTTAGCAGAATGGTTGCCAAGCAACACACAGACACAGTGGGAAGCATGCTTAAAGATTGGGGTGATTATTAATCAACAGTCAGATCTTTCTCAGCCTGTTTAACGGCTTCGTTTCTTGACTTTCCCAGCTCTTCAGTTCCTCTCATTAATTTCACAGTTTGTTTGGCGCAGTAATACTGATGTAATGCGGTCACAGTGTGTTTATATTTTACAACAGCTTCGAACACAGCTCAGCCAGTCATAATCAAGGACTGGAACTATCCGTTTTAAAGCTCCTGTGTAAACTGTGCTAAATGAAGGCAAGGCAGCTTTATTCATGCAGCACATTTCACACACAGAGGCAAAAGAAAACATTAGAAGGACATTCAAAACAATAAGAATAAAATCAATTAAGAAAAAATAAAATGAAATTTTAAAATGAAATGAGACACATAAAATGAAATAAATTACAGTTACAGTGCAGTAAAAGATGTAAGTTTCCGATGCAACAAAGGAAATAAAAGTGCATTAGAGAAACCAGCCGTGCAGATGAACAGAGAACAGCAGAGTTTTTAATTTAGTTTTGAAAGTGGCGAAATATGAACACATCTGCCTTGACTTGGATTTCCCCCCAAAAGAACTTAAAAAGAGCTCTGCTCCTCCTTCTGCAGTTCCCCTGATGTTTTACGATGTTTAAAAACTTTGTGGATGCAGTGATCTTATCGCACTTATTCCTCTGAGCTTGTAAATACAAGAAACAGGCATTTTATAATCAGTCAAAGTCTGTTTTATACCTCTTTAATTTGAATGAATGGACTTCACAGTGAAATGGAAATGTGTAATACTCATTATGAGTGTATGAATGTCTGCGTTTACTGTGGGGTCTCAGTGTATTCTGGAGCAGGACGTCTTCCATCGCTCCCTGCTGGCCTGCTGCTTGGAGATCGTCATCTTCTCCTACAGACCTCCAGGAGATTTCCCCAACATGATCGGCATCTTCCATCTCCCCGCTTATCACTTCTACAAGGTATCAATACGACTCTCACTTCTATCCGAATGTGTGTCTGTTAATACGTCTCAATCTGTGTGTTTATATTTGTTTATATTCTCAACTCACCTGTAGTTTTAATGGATAATTTAGCATCTGGTCAAAAATTAGCCTTTTGGCTAACACTGGCAGATTTACAGTGATGTGGATTAACGTGCATGGTCCCTGAAAATAAATATATACAGTATATAATATAAGATATAAGCATTTAAATCAAATGATACCTAAGAATGCAGCCACGACAGCTCACTAAAATAATGTGAAAATAATTTACATATATGAATTTTGTGTTTTTCATGTATGTACCTATTGTTGCGTTTGTGTTTTTACTGTCTCTTTGGCATTGCACATTAGCTCAGGCTGTAAATGCTGCGGTGTGTGGCATTGGTTTACGCTACGTACATGTCCCTATACAAATAAAAATTACATAACATATAGAGAGCTGATAAAGATTAGTCGTTTAAGTCGTTTTATTTGAAGGTTCCAGCTTCTCATATGTGAGGATTGGCTGCTTTTCCTTGTTTCACATTTATTTCAGTAAACGAAATATTTTTACAATTTGAAGACGTCGACTTGGGAAGATAACAGACAGAGTAGGATCCCCCCTTGGAGTGGTGGTGATGGTGGAAGAGAGACGGCAGGTGAAACGACAGAATCAAAAATCAGAAAATGAAAGGAGGGGCGTTGAAGTTCAGAGGAAACAGTAAAAAATCACCAGTAAAAAAATAAAGGAAAAACTTGTGTGTGTGTGCAGGTGATCGAGGTGTTGGTGCGGTCGGAGCAGGGTCTGTTTCGGGAGGTGGTGAAGCACCTGAACCAGGTAGAGGAGCAGGTTCTGGAGAGCCTGGCCTGGACCAGCGACTCCCCGCTGTGGGAGAGCCTCCGCGCGGCCAAAGACCACGTCCCCACCTGCCAGGAGGTCCATAAAACACACAGACAGACAGGACGACACATGAAATATGCTTATCAGACACGTAGATATATTTTGCAGTGTTTTTTGAGCATGAATGAATCATGAATTTAGTTTTTCCTGTTTGTGGTCTGGATGTGTGTGTGGGTCTCAGGTGATGCCTCCTCAGTATCTGGAACAAAACGATGGAAGCAGCACCGGCAGCGTCCCCCTCACTCCCATCAGCCATGGACCTGAACTCAACACCAACAGCACCATCAAAGGTGTGTGTGCGTTTTACTGCTGTTCCCCCCAATAGATTTGTTTTACTTGAAACATGAAGAAAAGTTGCAGGTTTCTGCTGTTTTAGTTTCTTTTTTTAGTTTTTCATATAAAGCATCTGTGTATCTTTAAAGTCGCTCTATGAGTAAAATGTGTGCTGCTGTGAGTTTATTGGCACAGCCTGAATGTAAAGTAATCTGCGCCCCTCCCCCTGCAGGCGTGTCCCCCTCCCCCACCACCCTGCTGGACAGGTACAGCTCTCCGCCCACCGGCCCGGCCCGGCGCCGGCTGTTTGTCGACCCGCTGGACGGCGAGCCTGGAGTCACCTCCTCCAGCACCACCAGTGCAGCACCGGCCGTCGTGACCAAGACCGGCCAGGCCAGCCTAGTCACAGCCATCCCAGCCGGGCAGACTGTCGTCACCGTGGCAACCGCCACCGTTACCGCCAACAACGGGCAGACAGTCACCATACCTGTGCAGGGTGAGCGGTTGAAAACATTAAACTGAGAGTGAAATATGAACGATAATAATTAATAACACACTCTGACCTCTGCAGGTATAGCCAATGAGAGCGGAGGCATCACCTTCATCCCGGTCCAGGTGAGTGTGACCGGACAGGGCGGAGCCACACTGCAGCCGCTGTCCGCACAGGCTCTGACTGGCACTCTCACCGTCCAATCAGCCGTCACCAAACCAGCTGCCAAAGCAGCCAGCAGCCGGCTGAGGAAAGGCTCGCTGTCACTGTTCTTCAGGAAGGTACGAGTCCTGCTGCCTTCACATACTCACGTACGGCACCTCACACCTGTTGATTATTAGTTATTGTGATGAGACAGCGAGAAGGATTGAAGCTGGATTTGGCCACGCAGAAAGGCGGATTCAAACGTGAAGCGTGCTTTTAAAAGATCGAGTCATTTTTCCCCTTTTGATGCTGCTTTCAGTGTATTTTGCGACTGTTTTCTTTAAAAGGTAAAAAGGTGGATTTTAATAAGTGGAGTAGTTCTTACGTTGTGATTACTCGTATCTTTTCCACTCACAGGTGTACCACCTGGCCAGTGTGCGTCTCAGAGATCTCTGTGCCAAACTGGACATCTCGTCAGAGCTGAGGAGGAAGATCTGGACGTGTTTTGAGTATTCTCTGGTCCACTGCACCGAGCTGATGATGGACCGCCACCTGGACCAGCTCCTCATGTGTGCTGTTTATGTCATGGCAAAGGTCTGTCTCTGAGCACCCTCGTCCCTCCCTGCTGTGTGTGTGTTTCTTTCTGCTGAAGTAAATGTTTTGTTTTTGTCAGGTGACCAAAGAAGACAAGTCCTTCCAGAACATTATGAAGTGTTACCGCACGCAGCCTCAGGCCAGCAGCAACGTAAGACCCTCCGAATCAGCTCTGCTGCTCTGTGCAAGAAAACTATCAAACAAAAGATTTGAAATATTTACGTTTACACACATCACGTACGTTTACAGTTCAGTTAACCCTCCATCACTTTTATTTCCTCACACAAGAAATCATTTTAGATCATTTATCTACATTTTGGCCATAAGGAACCTCTGAACTCTGCAGAGGTTCTTCACCACAGTGTGAAATACTCTGTTACTGTTGCATTAAAAATGGACTTAAATGTTAAAGAACATAAGTAATAGCATCAAAATATACTAAGTACTCATTATGCAGAATGATCCATTTCAAAATAATATATATGACATTATTGGATGATAATTATTGACGCCTTCATGTGTTCATCACTTTAAAGCTACAGTAATCTAATTACTGTATGTTCTGCTGGGTAGATTAATCTGTAATATTCTGTATTAATAATTTGAATCTGCAAAGCAACTAAAGGTGTCAGATAAATGTAGTGCAGTAAAAAGTACAGAGATTTATGAACATTTTCCTTCTAAATGAAACTAAAATGAAAAGTATTTTTTAAAACACCATCAACATGATGACAAATGATTTAGACGTAAGTTTGTTTATAAGTTCACGGTCACCTGGCTGAGTAATAGACCTGTAACAGTGTCATATCTGGCCAGACCACTAAATGAATTCTGGTGTCAGCACTCGGGAGGAAGGTGTTCAGCTCTCTGTGACCACGATGATGTGAATCAAGTCCGCCTTCACATATTTATCTGTCTCGACCCTCAAAACACAGCAGGCAGCAAGTGATGCCTCTAATAAGTCTCTAGCTTTGCTCCACATGACCTCTGTAACAACTGAAGCTCATTGTGTGTGTGTGTGTGTGTGTGTGTGTTTCAGGTCTACAGGAGTGTGTTGATCTCAGGGAGGAGGAGACGTCACTCAGGCAGCAACGACACCAACAAACACAGCTCATCTGCTGACACCAACCAGGATCCATGTAAGAAAACACCCATTTTAGTTAGAAAACACTCTCCACTGTCTTTAATGTGGAGCTGATTGAAAAGGCCATTAAAACCAGTCAGTCAGCATGTAACAGGTGGAACAAACCCACAGACAATCATCCCCATCGCTACGCAGCTTTTTAGCCTCTTTTAGCTCCTAGTTTGGGTTTTTCGGGGACATTTCCTGTCTGGATCAGTCTCTGTTTTCAGAATAAAAGCAGTAAAAAGCCACTGTCCACTGCAGCCAGCAGACAGACAGTTGGAGACTACCTGCTGAACATAGGGGAGCATATAGGTTCATTATTATATCGGACTGATTTATATATTTAGTTATATATTATATTTTATACTCTATGCTATATTGCTGTACTAGACTATATATTATGTCACACTATATTACTACATTTTACCTTATATTATATTTTATATCCCATACCTACTGTACTATATTATACCGTATTATGATATTATACTGTTTTAGTACATTATACACTATATTTCTATTATATTTCTATATTAACACAGACAAACACTAAGTATTATTTAATCATGTGATATATTATTCTGGTGGACGCTGTTTACATGCTTTGCTGCCACTAATGACACCACTACGTCACTCTTGCCTTATCATTTTGAGTTTAATTGCTCTGGAATAGTTTCTATTTTTATTTCTATTCTTATTTTTATTTGATATAGTTCTAAATATGTATTTTACTTATCTCTACTTATCTGTCTGACCCTGACTGCAGCACCTCTTTTTTCTTTTCTTTTCGTATTATTATTATTATTTTATCTTTATCATTATTATTATTATTATTATTATTCTTTTCTTATCTTTGCTGTTTGGACAGCACATTAACTGTTGCCTTGTTTGTTATTAACTGACGTCTCCCACCGACCTCCTCCCAGCAGGTGGCGACATCAGTCCAGTTCCTATTCGCTCCAGCAGCACCTTGTCCACCCCCCAGCCTGGCAGTGCCCCCTCCACCCCCAACAAGAACCCCTCCTCCTCCTCCTCCTCCTCCTCTTCCTCCGCTGTGGGTGACGGTGAGGAGGAGCGAGGAGACCTGATCCACTTCTACAACAACGTTTACATCAAACAGATGAGACACTTTGCTCTGAGATACTCGCCCAGCTCGCCGTCTGCAGCGGTGCGTCCGCTCACACTCACAGGCACATTTCATTCACGTGTTTATTCAAGTTTTCCTGATCGTTCACTGAGAGAACGACCTGCTGAACATCTGAACGAGCCGGTCTTACTCACGAGCCAAGAGTTACTTTTCAGATCAAGATTTTACATTAAAAAACATGGATACATTGCTACAGGTGACTCTACCAGACACTGTCTGAAGTTAGTAGTATTTAAAATTGGCTCCAACTCAACCAACGTACTCATTATGCAGAATGACCCATTTCAGAATAATATTATGATATTATTGGATTATAATTATCTGTAATAACACATCACTTATTAGCTGATTATATAAAACTAGTAACTGCTGTTATTAAATAAATGTAGCGGAGTAGAAGTATAAAGTAGCATAAAATGGAAATACTCAAGTAAAGTACAAGTACCTCAAGATTGTACTAAAGTACACCACTACAGTGGTTTCACATTATTCTACTGATTGACAGGTGGCGGTAATGTGCCAACAAAGGCAGAGAAGAAGAAGACTTAGAAAGTCAACAAAGCAAAGATCAATACGCACGGCTGAAAGTAAACAGAACCGACCTCCACAGTTCTTCTTCTCTTCCTCTCGTGTTGCTCCGAAGCTCACGGCCAAAGACCGGTTCAGAACTCTAAATGAAACACTGTTCTGTGTGTGTGTGTGTGTGTGTGTGTGTGTG
>LKNJ01004405.1:32350-34850 GCA_002120245.1 Maccullochella peelii
CTATTTAAGCTGGTGTCGAGGAAACTCGCCTAGCTTCTAACTGCCTACTTCCAAACGTCTACCCTGCCTCCTCTGGTAACCCACGCCTGACTGAGTAGCCTTGTTAGTCAGGTTAAATCCCCAGACACGCCCGTTAACGGCAGCTTTCCTCTTATAGATCTGAGCACTTGGTAAGTTGCTAGGTTGGGTTTTAAAGGTTCGGAACTTAAGCCCTCAGGGTCTGTTTTATAATATTATAGTGGACAACAAAATTAAAATAACCTTTCACAACCTTATAGTTGTTGAGCACCCAGTTACTTAATGTTTTACAGTCAGGAGAAGCTTTTATTAAAGGAACACTAGAACAATTCAATTTTCTTTGCTTTACTTGTTATATTTATTGCAGGAATATTAGCAGGTTTATAGCAACAGCTTTATAAATCAAGAATCAATCAGTTACAACAATAATCAAAATTATCACTTTCTCTCATCTAGTTCTAAATCTTACTTATCTGGTTTTAGGAGGGGGGAGGTTTTAGCAACGGCCTTTGCAAAGCGTCCACCTGCCATGGAGAGAGAGTTCTCTTTGGAAATCCAGACTCAGTACAAAGTCAGAGACGTCCTCGATCGTCCTCCTCTGTTGGCAGCAGGGAGAGCGGTGGTTTCCCTGCGCCAGTTTAGGCCCAACAACGGCCCGTTCTCCGAGTCGGTCTCTCTCGCTGTCTTCAGTCAATGTTGCTGATCCTTCAGGGTCCTTTGGGGTGTTGGCTGAGTCCATGCTTCAGTGAAGTCCTAGAGATGTTGTCCAGCTGTCCGTCCCGTCCGCTCTGAGCTCTTCTCCTCTAACTCCTCGTCTTTTATTCTGTCTCATGCAGTTGTCTCATCTCTTGACACACACTTCAGCCAATAGTAAATCATTTACTCACAGAAAAACAACCTCTTCCAAAACTCCGGGTCCTGTCCAACCCCTTCCTCGCGCTGCCTTGTCCTGAAGTCCCCCAGCTAGATGTCATCCTGGCCTAGTTTACACAAGCTAGAAGTCAACACTTTGCATTGCGACACAACCGAGTGCATTCAGTATTACAGACAAGATCACAGATACTTCTCTTAATACTTCATTTTACCAGATACAATTAATCTTTTAATTTACTTTTCTTTATCTCATTGATTACAGTTACATTCTATAGTAAAAACAATCACTTATCTTCGTCTAATAGTATGTTGTGTTCAGGCGTCCTGATTTTGTTGGTTATTGAAGGCAGAGTTCTGGGGTCTCAATCCTACTTGACAATTAGCACAAATGTAATCATCGTTCCCAGAATATAATTGGAATTGTCCAAATCTTCAGTAGCCATGTCTGTGTTCCTGATCTTTGTTCTGATTGGTTCCTCAGTACCAGCTGAAGAAGCTGAACGGTCGTCGGCTGGACTTTGACTACAAGAGGAGACGAAGAGGGAAAGTCCCAGCGGAGGAGGTCCGAGAGGCCTGGGACAAGTTCATCAGCTCCAAAGAGCTGGCGGAGAGGAGCATGTTCACCCTGCTGCAGAACGACGTGAGTCTGATGAGAGTGACCTGAACCGAGGTCACTGAGAGACTTAAGTCTTCGGGGACCGGCCAGAACATGGAGGGTTAGGATCAATAACTGTGACTCCAGCATCAGGACCAACATTAATATGTAGTGATTAATATATGAAGTTAATTGATTGTTTCACGAGGTTTGGTCAGGTGTCCTGTGTTGCAGCTGACAAACAGTCCTGATGTCTCCTCCTGCAGGTGGATCAGCTCAGTCGTCTGGCAGCTCTGGTCGCTGCACTGCTGGACTTTCACCGCAACGCCCACCGCATCCTGCTGGGTCTCCATGGCAACCTGCAGGCAAGGTGAGCCCGTGTTCAACACCTATCATGTCTCTCCAGAGGGAAGACCACAGCATCACCAATATCAATAAGATTCTACACCTGGGGACCACAAATACTCACAGCAGGCTGGCCGTTTGTTATCACGTCTTTAGACTGAAGTGTTCTTCTTCTTACACAAGTGAACATTTTGGCCTGATGTTGGCAGTAAAACAAGGTCCAGAGTCAGTTGGGTTCATTCACATTTTGGATGGTAGGAAGTCCAGACCAGGACCAGAGTGTGAGTCTGGGCTCACAACACTTAGTCTCCAGCACGACGAACATGTTCAAAGAAATTCACTGGAGACGATCAGAGTTCGATGCAATTAGAGTTTATTCTTCGACAGAGATAAACCCAAGCTGAAGACAGCCTGACTTCTTTTATAGAGATAAGAGCGAACACCTGTTTCAGCCGGTTTGATAAGAGAGGGCTGATTTCATAAGGGTTAGTTACCGTCAGCGGTCATTCGTCAGTACCTAAGGCAGGAGATGGTCGGCCTCTAATGAGAGAGATGAAAGAAACTGTACACGCGTAGACCGGTGGAGGCTGTAAATCCCCCTAATGAGGTGCAGTGAGACTACGTTTCCACCACACCTTAACTCCTCTGATTACACACAGTTTCTCTATT
>LKNJ01004405.1:37350-49701 GCA_002120245.1 Maccullochella peelii
CGACTGAAATGAGTTTTACTCTGACGCTCTACAAAATTATTAAAGACGAGAAAATGAGGCTCCTCTCATTTTATTTAAATGCTTCTAAAACAAATTTGTAATAATTCAAATGATTACATTACAAACCAACTCAAATATTGCAATGGGGGCCTGGGGCCCCCGGGATCTACCTGCTTTAGTTTGCAGCTAATGGAACTTTTCGTAATAATGTTTCTGCACGTTTTGGTCGATTTACTGTTCGACACTCAGTAGAACTCAGAACCAGATCTGTGGAGGCTTACTGCAACAAAAGAACAGCACAACAGGAGGTCAGGTTGATCTGAGCTCAGAGACTGAAAACTCTGCAGATGTGTCAAAGTGAGACGTGGCGGTTTAAACAGCAGGTAGCCGAAACATTCGAGCCACTTCGTGACCAGCTTCCTGTTCGCAGAGAGCAGGTTCCATCTTGGAGCGCCGTGTAAATAAGACAGTTTGTTAGCAGTAGTGAAGAAAGTACTCAGATCTTCAGTAAAAGTAGTAATACCACAGTGTAGAAATACTCTGTTACATTCAAAGTGTTACTTGAGTAAAAGTACAAAAGTATTGGCAGCAAAATGTACTTAAAGTACCAAAAGTAAAAGTACTCATTATTCAGAATAATATTTGTTATTATTGGATCATAATTATAGATGCATTAATGTGTTCATCACTTTATTGTTGCAGCTGGTAGATTATTACATTTTGTATTAATAATCTGAATTTGCAAAGTAACTCATAACTAATATTATTAAATAAATGTATTGGAATAAAAAGTGACATTGGAGTAGAAGTATAAAGTAGCATAAAATGGGAATCCTCAAGTAAAGTAGGGTTAGGGTGTCTCTGAACACAGATGAGACTGAAATCCTTCTTCTCATCTGGCTCCTAAAATGTTGGACTGTCCCTTTAAAATAATCTAGTTATTATAGACTGAAGCCTTTAAATTAGACTGCTGTAGATACTGACGATGATAAATACATCAGTTCACATGAATGTAGTGAAACGATGTGTGTGTGTTTGTATGTTTGCCAAGGTTATATATTAATTATATTTAGTTTTGTTTAAACTGAGACAGAACCAGGAACAGGATCTCATTCAGGGCGACAGTCTGTCTGTAGAAGACACTTTATTCTACTAACAGATGGAGAAGGATGCTAAAAATTACTGTTTATTTTTGTAACATTGTGATGGATTTTAAAAGTCCCTTTTCTCTGGTTAAAGTTATTTCAGCATTTAGTGGTTGAGGTATTAAAAGAAGTTCATGTTCTGGGAAATTAACTGATTTTCCTCCAAATCCAACCAAATATTTGAAAGTGATTTGATATTAAGTATGTTTCCAACTCAGTTTTCACACAGTGACACGTTGCAGCCTGTTGTTCCTCCGAGCACAAAGACAAGAATCACTGAGAATGTATTTCTGCAATAAATCTGAGTAAAAACTGCTTTCAGGTCTGATTTCTGCTTTTCTCTCTCTAAACACTGAGATGTGAGATCTTTGGGTTTAGTTCTGACACATTTTCACTTTCAACATTTACTGACGACCATCGTGCACAGATGTTTTACATAAGTTCATGCTATATAGTCTGTTTACAACATTATAGATGAGATGGAGGCCGGGCCTCCAACCTGAATCATGTCTGACACACATAACAACATGTAAATAATTAAAAACACCAACAACAGGACGAAGTCACACAAAATCAGCTGTTTCCCTCGATTGATTATTTTTTATTTATTAATTATTTTTGATTGATTGTGTTCGGTAAAGATCATTTTATTATGAGCCAAATTACTCCTAATTCATTTATAGTAGTAGTAGATTTACCTGGACGTTACGAAGCATCCGGTCCCCTCAGGTCATCTGGGACCCGGTGTTCCCAGGACCAAAACCAAGCCAGGTGAGGCAGGTTTAGTTTCTACGCTCCCCACCTGTGGAACAAGCTCGCTGAATACCTGAGGTCTGCTAAAACTGTCAGCTTAAAACATTATTGTTTGCTGCTGCTTTCCAATAAAACTGACACATAACTTATTTTTTAATGTGTAACTTATCTATTGGCTTTTTGTTTTTATCGTCTTTTAAATTAAAGTAAAATGTTTATTTTTTAAAAACGTCTTATGTTGGATGTATTTCTGTGGCCTGTAAAGCGCTTTGTAGTTGTTGTTGTTGTTGTAGTTTCCTCCTCCGGCCGGCAGGGGCGCATGCGCAGCAGATTCCCTCTGTTCTCGACTTCCGTCTGTTGATTTAAACTTCCACCGGAAGTCTGCTCGTCCTCTTCTACCAGGCCGATCCAACATGGTGGGTGATTCTTACATCTCTACCTGATGTATCTAAACTAATCCTGGTGTTTTAACGGGTTTAATGCCGCAGTTATTTCACACATGGAGACCGGAGTGTTTGTTATACCGGATAATCGCAGTATTGACGTTAGATGACACAGACTGAGCGTTTTATTCGCGGTGTTGTAACGGGAGTACTGCTGCTAACGGAGGAGGCGGAGTGCCGCAGCTGTCGAGCTCAATGAGCAGCGAGTTTTGTTCAGGTTTTATCGGTTTAACTCGACGGGAACATCAGAGTAACGCTGTTGTCCTGTGTGTTTGAACACGGACCGCAGAAATGGTTAAATCTAATAAATCCAACTCACCGTTAGTTAGCTCCGGAGGTTAAACCGGGAGTTAGCTTACCGAGCGGGCAATGCTTCACCGGGGGGGTTCAGCCAGCAGCCTACCGAGCAGAGCGTGAACACTGCTGTTAAATACACTACCTGTCGCACAGGTGTCGAAAGAACGTGCTGGTGACTTGTTACATATTTTATTTGCTGTAAGTTGAGTAATAATAAACGTAGAGACCGTGAAGGTTCATTCAACGTTACACCGAAATAAGATGATCCGCTGGCCTCAAGGTGTCGCAGGTATCCACGAGGCTGGTCGGCTCTAAAACCTAAATTTAGATTTTATTTTGACTCGACATGCGAGTCCGTGCTGGTCTCGTAGTTTTACTGCAGATCCTGTTGTGTTCGAACCACAACATGTGTATTTAGTGTTCGTTTTGTCCGTTTATATTATATAATAGCTGGCATCATCATCTGTGACTTGTGGTCTGTCTGCAGGGACGAGTCAGGACCAAGACGGTGAAAAAGGCCGCCAGGGTCATCATCGAGAAATACTACACCCGGCTGGGAAGCGACTTCCACACCAACAAGAGGGTGTGCGAGGAGATCGCCATCATCCCCAGCAAGAAGCTCCGCAACAAGATCGCCGGGTGAGCGTTTGTCTTTAACGTCCAACATCCTGTATCGAAAGTGATCATGGCGTCCCCGTGGCCAGGTCATTGATAGTACAGGAAGAACAACCTGCGAGCCTTTCCCGTGTCTGAAGGAGAACCGGTTCCTCTCAGACCCTGGCGCTCTCAGACATAATGTTAGTTGCAGCCCTGTGTTCATGTCAGTGTGTCTATAAAGTGCCACACCTGCAGTGTCTCCCCCACGTCTGATGTCAAAGCAGAGCCGAAAGGCCGTTCTGTGTGTTTATGTCTGTTTGCTGGCTGCCGTCCTGCAGGTATGTGACGCATCTGATGAAGAGGATCCAGAGGGGTCCAGTCAGAGGCATCTCCATCAAACTGCAGGAGGAGGAGAGAGAGAGGAGGGACAACTACGTACCAGAGGTCAGTGAAGGCACCGCCGCACTGTCGCACAAAGACACATTTTCTGCCTCAATCCAAACACAGAAAACGGGGCTTCGTCAGTGAACACGGAAGTGGGTTAAACTGGGAGTGGCTGATGTTGACTGGGACGATATGGAGTTAATGAAGGTACAGGTGCTCCGAGGCGATAAATACTTTAGTGAGACTTAAAGCTCCCCAGGTCAGTTTTACAGCTGGAGTTGGTGGAGGTGGTGTAGAGCTGGCAGAATAAAGCACTGGGAGTTAGTAAGCAGCTTGATTTTGCTCACACATGTTCAGTTTACTTTCAAGCGTTTTCCTCTTTAAAAAAAAAAAGAGCTTCTAACCAGATTAACACTAATGCTTTTGAAAACGTGTTCCCATGATGGTGGCGGTCACATGTCTCTGCATGTCTGCTGGTCTCAGTTTTGGAGAGCAGACTGTAGTCAGAGAGCCGCCGAGCATCAGGCGTTTATCTGAAGTGAAGGCGTCTGCTGGTTTCGAGCTGGAAGAATAAGTGATTCCTCGCTGACTGTCTACGTCCTTCTGCCACCCGCCTGATATACTGAACCCCACACACACACCTTGATTAGTAGTGCGACATGACGTAGCCCAGATGAAGACCTCTGACCTTGCTTTCTGTGGGGGGAAATCATTTAAAGCAGCACCCGCTGTGTGTTAATGTGCGTGTTTGACTCGTGCTGCTGTCACTGTCTCCTGTATCGAAAGTGATCATGGCGTCCCCGTGGCCAGGTCATTGATAGTACAGGAAGAACAACCTGCGAGCCTTTCCCGTGTCTGAAGGAGAACCGGTTCCTCTCAGACCCTGGCGCTCTCAGACAAACCTTTTCTGTGATGCATGTGACAGCTGATAGACAGCCTGCATGTTTCATGTGAAGCAAATGTCTGTTAACTGGTTTTCTTGATGTTGGTTAAGTCAAACTTAAACATGCTTTTGGAACATACGTTATAAACAGACCAACTCTCGCTGCACTTATTTACGAGATATTTAGCAGTTGAATACTTGAGTTAAATCAGGCAGCAGGAAGTTCATCTCCTCTCTTGGTAACTTTGCTTTTAAATGAGGATTTATGTTCTTTGCGTCTCAGTAGTGGACGTGTTGTTAAAGTATTCTGCAGCCGAACAAACTCTTATTTAAGTTAATTTAGTCCACTGTTGGTTAGAATAGTTGCTCATAATGGTAACTTGACCGGCACAGACTGCCGTGCTGAAAAGGTCAAAGGTCGTCATCACGTCCAGGCACAATCTTTTAAGCTGTCCACGGTGACGTCTTCAGATGAACAGATCCAGTTTACTGTGTAAAACGGGAGAAGCAGCAGGCTGACAGCTGGAGCCACGTGCAGCATTTCTGCTTGAAAAATTACTCCAATGATCAATTGATTATCTCAGTGGTTGCCGATCAATCGTCTGATCCCCCGGCTCCGGTTTAACGTCCCCTGCTACTCACCTCCTCCAGCAGAGGTGCTGGTGTCTGACTCCTCCCTGTGTTTACCTGTGCAGGTATCTGCTCTGGACCAGGAGCTGATTGAAGTTGATCCCGACACCAAGGAGATGCTGAAGCTGCTGGTGAGTAATCTGAGTACTAAGTACACTTGCTCGAGTACAATTCTGAGGTACTACTACTTTGCTTGGTTTTTTTAATATTCTGCTGCTTTGTACTTTAACTGCACTACATTTACCTGACAGCTGTGCTTCCTGGTTACTTTGCAGAATACATTAAACACCTGGAAGCGTATATAAAATAAAATGCATCATTATACAGTAAATGAAACCACCAACAGTATATAAAACTACATTAGTAAAATACTGCTTACGTGTTGTGTACTTCTGTGACTTTGACTCAGTAAAATTTAGACTGCAGAACGTTTGCTTAAATTGTGGTTTTGCTACTTTCACTAAAGTAAAATATCTGAATATGCTGTTGGTGGTAGAACTGCCTCATTACAGCAGCAGAGGGCAGGGAAAAGATGTGAAACGTCAAATAAAGTGAACATGGCAAAGAAACGTTGGGACTAAAAACGTAAGACTTCTGTTTGATGAACACTTTGATCCGGAGGAGGCCTCGGTGATGTCACAGGCTTCGTTACTGATGACATCACAGCCCCGGGTGCTGATCCTGATCCTGCAGAGCTCCTGCAATGCTTTAAGGCGCCGGGCCCCTGCTGGTCTGCAGGATGAAGATCAGATGGTCCCCGTCAGTTTGAGAACTTCAGAGAAACCTTTAATCAGCAAAGTGTCTTTTTAGTGGTATTTTGGTAATCGCAGTGGCTCTTACTGGTGATGACGTCATTACAGTGGTGGTTTCTAATGATTATTAGTTCTGTTCAGGCCATTTTCAAACTTCTAAATGCTTCACTTCATTTAAGGTCACAAAAACACTTTAAAATGGCTCAACATTTGCAGTTAAAGCCACTTTGCTGTCGTATCGGCTGCTGCTGAGTTAAAACGTGAGGCTTTAATGAGCCGAGGTCTCACTCTGAATTATTCCTTCTAGATTTATTTCCCTGTAATGTTTGAGTGAGCGAAAGGGATCTGGGAAATGTGAGAATGTTTTCAGGGCCTTTAACTCACACTGGACCTGGAAAATTTTGGGGTGCCCAGACTCGGACCATGAACCAGCTTAAGTTAACACGGGACCTTGTGTGCATGTAGTTCCTCCTCTTCCCTCACTGTATTCCACTATGGATCCGGGTCCCATTTTCAAGTGTTTATCACAACACAAGTAATTCTGTCCTCCAGACCCCCCAAAATGTGTGAAAGGTAGTAGTAGTTTCCCTCCATCCTGTATCGAAAGTGATCATGGCGTCCCCGTGGCCAGGTCATTGATAGTACAGGAAGAACAACCTGCGAGCCTTTCCCGTGTCTGAAGGAGAACCGGTTCCTCTCAGACCCTGGCGCTCTCAGACAGCTTTTCCCTCTAAAATCATCTATTTTCACACTGAAGTCTGGTGTGGAGTACTCAGACCGGTTCTCTTTCTTGTGTTCTCCAGGACTTCGGCAATCTGTCCAACCTGCAGGTCACCCAGCCCACCGTCGGCATGAACTTCAAGCAGCCCCGAGGAGTGTAGCCGCCTGTAAAGTATCTTCTAATAAAACCCTCTGGGACAAAACCCTCTGCTGTGCAGGACTGTTGATTTGTGGACGACTCAGTTTTAGATGTTTAACCCTCAAAACTCCACTGGTGTTAAATGATCTTTTCCTTTTTGCATAATGTCGATTCAGAGGGGGGGGGGGGGGGGGGGNNNNATGTTTGAATAAATGAGGAGAGAACTGAATGGTCCTGTCAGTTATTGGCTCACAGACTTGGTGATTCTTTGTCTGTAGGTTTCTCTCCCTCTTGTTGTTTTAGACTTTATTATATTTTCCATCAATCTCAGCAGCTTCAAGTGTTTAAACTGAGCCGTGAGCTAATTCAGTTTAATGATTAAATATCTTAAAACGTTGCGATCAGTCAGTTAAGACGAGCGTTTTCTACCTCGATTGGCTCATTTTATTATTGACTTTGGCCACAAGAACAAACTAACACTCGAGAAAGAGCAGGTGTTTAGGCCCCGTTTTGAGATTTGAGAGATTTATTTTTCTGTTGGCCAAGTGATCATTTAACTGACTAATTGTTTCTGATGACATCTGATACACTGAAACCTAATGGGAACAATGTCGGACTGATGTAAACGCCACCAGGAAAACACTTCATTACCTCGGACAGTTTTTAAAAAAATGATTCAAACTGAAAGCGGCGAGGTGTGAAACCGAAGCTTTGATCCAGGAACCCTGAAGCTGACGGAGGAGACGTCTGATTCTGATCCTCCGTCTGTTTATGAACCTTTTAAAGCCGTAAAACAAAGACGAGTCGCTGGAAAAAGTTACGTGAAACACTTTTAATGCAACACAGACAAAAAGATCAGGTTCATGAACTGGACTTATTTTATAGATATATATATATTTATCATTCTAAGCTACTTTACATTGTCACATTTGGAAAATATACATGTTAAAATATTCTCTTGCGGCGGCGTCTGATTGGCTCATAAGCACTTGAGCAGGAGGAAGTTGCAGAAGGCTCCTGGAGGGCAGTCGCACATCTTCCCGATGCGAGATCCTTTCCTGACGGCGCAGTGCTCCCCGAGGTCACACTGAGGACAGGAAGGAGCGCCGTTACACACTCAGCATCCACACAGCCCTGATCGGCTGCTCGCGTCTGACATGATGAGGTGATGGAGACTCTGGTGAGCATGTAAGTCCGAAAACTAAACACCTGATTCAGACTTAATGCCGTGTAAACAGTATAACATGAGGATGTATTTGTGCAGCAGATGTGGTTCTAGTGGTGGAAAGTTCTCACGTTCTGCTTCATACTGCTGCTGCTCTACATCTGCAAGGGAAACCTTTTACTTTTTAGTCCACTACATTTATTTATAACAGTTACTTTGCAGATATTTTACAAACAAATCACCATTAATCTTATAAAAATTGATGCGATACTAAAAACTACCCAGCACTATATCAAAGCTGCAGTATTAGGATTCTGTATCTATAATAATTAATAAAATAATATTTAATGAAGTGGGTGTGGCCGTCCTGCATATGTTAGCTGATAATAATAATGTGATTTTGTACAGCGCAGTTCAGAGAGCCTGTTTACTTCCTGTTTGTCAGTACTGAGCTCTGATTGGCTCTCTGAGGCACAATGATGTAATATTATAATGAGTTCATACATCACATACATTAATACACCATGAGACTAAGGGACACGCATCACTTCACACCGTCAGTCTAATTGTAATGGAAGTAAGTGACGCCACCTTGTGGCAAACACAGATTACTGCAGAGCACCAAACTGGTTTCAAACACGGACGATATTTAAATCAAAGTTTAGCTTCTGTTGATAAATAAAAGATATATATACTCAGTGGTCACTTTGTTAGGTACACCTGTACAATCTAATGCAGTCCGATACAACAGCCGTGCATTAACGTCGACTTTTAGAACCAGAACCAGGCTTACTGGATTTGCTTTGGTGCAGAACAATGAACACAGTAAGAAGAGAATTTAAAGCAAACAAAGATAGAAAACTGACCGTAAGATATCAAAAAATGTGCTCAAAAATAATAAATACGCCTCATGAAGCCTGTAATGTTTTATCTTTGAGGTCGTCATTAGTGCTGGTGTTGTCGTACTGGACTTTATTATTATATTATATTCAGAGGTGTTCCTAATATTCTGACCGCTCGTGTTAACGTTAGAAACACCTCTCAGTGTGATAATAATAATAATCCAGTACGACAGCACCTTTAACTGTGAGCTGTCGCTGAGTTTAAACACACCATGAGCTGTTTGATAGTACAGCTGTACCTAATAAAGTGGCCACTGAGTGTATATAAAACTGTGTGTATGAATATAAGGGAACATACTGGAGTTTAACTTAGAGAAGAAATAAAACACTTGGTGGTAAACTGTAAGAATCACGTGAGTGTTTCCTCTGTCACAACAATGTGAAGATGCCGACGTATTTATATTTTAAAGCTGCTCATAAAATCTCTTTAAATCTTCACTTCCTGTCAGACGGACGCTGGACGTGTTGGAGTGTGACAGTGTGTCTGTCTGTGACTCACAGAGGGGACCTGTCCATACTTCTTCTCCCAGGGATTAATCCTCCGGGTCTGCAGCTTCTCCAGCACCTCATGCAGAGCGCCGAGCTGGAGGCACACGCACATGCACACACACACACACACACACACATTAGGCATTAAGCTGACAGATATAAACACACTGTGGGGCCGATGATCAGCATACAAACTCTTCCATCATCCCAACAGACAGACAGACAGATATCTGACTGACAGACAGATATCTGACAGACAGACAGATATCTGACTGACAGACTGACAGACAGACATACAGACAGATATCTGACAGACAGACAGACAGATATCTGACTGACAGACAGACAGACAGAACACATGAATGCATGCAATTATAATACAGTGATATAATATATATTATTTTGCATAAAAGTACTTTTACTTTTGGTGCTGTGAGTATATTTTGATGCTGATACTTGTTGACGTTGAATCTACGATCATTAGTTTCATTGATCTGTTTAATGTCACTAAAGGCTTCTTTGTAATTTGTGATGTCTAATTAATTTATGTCGATTGGATTACTGACTAAACTAACAGTAATATGGGGCAGTTCAGGGCTGCAGCTAAGGACTGTTTTCATTATTGACCTAATTATCTTCCAATTATTTTCTGGATTTGATTGATTGTTCCATAAAATCTAAGAAAATACAACATACAATACATACATTCACTGTAATAGAGCTGAAAAACAGCAAATATTCACATTTCAGAAGCTGGAAGCAGCAAGTTTCTGCTTAAAAAAGACTCTACAGGAGTTAGTGTAGGTGTTTTAGGGCTGCAGCTATACAATTCTTTTCATTGATTAATCTGCTCTTGATTTATTGATTACTTTTAGTCTATAAAATGTCAGAAAACACTGAAAATGTAAAGCAAAACTCTCATTTTGCAGAGTTCAAGGTGACGTCTTGAAATGTCTTGTTCTGTCTGATCAACAGTCCAAAACCCAAAGAATTCAGATTATAATCATAAATAAACATACAGTATATATATATATATAAATATAAATAAATAATGATTAAAAAAAATATATATAATAGATATATAATAATGATATAAAACAGAGAAAAGCGGGAAATCCTCACTTGGAGAAGCTGGAACCAGAGAATACTTTGTGTTTGTGAATTAAAGAAAGATTAATGGACTAATTGATTAAGTGATCGCTCTAATGTATTTATTTACCTGTTTATTATTAAATACTATTATTGTTATTATCTAAGTCATTGAACGCCACACATGAGTAAAGATCAGAGATTTCATACTGACAGGAGAGTAGATAAAAAATAAAATACAGTTGTGATTAACTGTTAAACATGCTAAAGTATTAGTTTTAACAGCATTTAAACTGGTATAAAGTATTAATTTTAACAGCATTTAAACTGGTATAAAGTATTTATTTTAACAGCATTTAAACTGGTATAAAGTATTAACTTTAACAGCATTTAAATTAGTATAAAGCTTAAGTTTGATTAGTTTTAACAGTAAACAGGTATAAAGCGTTTGTGCTCACCAGCCTGTTGGAGTTGGAGTAGCTGTAGTCCTGGACGTCCCTCTCGTCCCTCTCGGCTTCCGTCCTTCCCGTCGGGCACAGCGCGGACAGCAGCGCCGCGCACAGCACAGCTCGCGCCCACATGTTACCAGAAGAACCAAGTTCCGCGCGCTGCGTTCCTCTCCTCAGGTGTGTGGCACGCGCTGCCCGCTGCGCGCGGGATCTTTGGACGAGCCGCCCCGCCCCCTCCAGCCTCCGAACGACGTCACGGGTGTGACGTAGCTAGCTGGCTCCTAATGATCTCAGATGATTGGATGATTCATCAATAATAATAATAATAATAATAACGTTACGCTTTATATTAAAAACAAAGAATTAAAGTAATAATAATTATCTTATGGAACATGTTACAAAGTGCCTCACGTGGCAATAAAAACATTAGTAAAACAGCAAAATGCAAAGATAAAAACACGTTATAGTGATGAAATTACAACAAGAACATTTTTATATATGTATATTTATATATATATATATATTTATATATGCATGTGCACATTAAAGCTGAGTGATGAGCCATTTATGTTGCTGTGAGAAGATTTGGAGATGTTTCATTTCCAAAGCAAACATCCAGAGAAACAGGAAGCTTCATGCTCCAGGACGCAGACCAGATCCTCCACATGAGTCCAGTCTGTCGGGACTTTGCTGACGTATGATCAGCTTCCTCCGCAGAGCTGCAGCGCACACAGAGCTTTAACGTGTACATCACTGCCCATCAAGGCTCTGGTGTTGGAAATCAGCTTCGGCTATAAACACAGTAAAAATAAAATAAAATGGGAGATCACAGCCACTGGAAGACTCTCTTTAATCCTCCAGAGACGCCGACATCAGGCAGAAACTCAGAGTTCAGATATCAGCGGGACGTCTTTAATGCTTTACAGAGAAGACAGCAGCACCAGTGTCTGTTTGGATACTCCATTATTTTAATAATCATTTCCTGGCTGCAGCTTCTCAGATTTTCCTCTGAATGATGTTAATAATGTTAATAATGTCGAGCTTTGGACTGTTGGCTGTGAAGGAGTCGCTTTGGGCTCTGGCTCATTGTGATCAATCAATCAATCAATCAATCAATCAATCAATGGATGAATGGATGAATGGAGAACAGAATGAAAAGAATCATTAGCTGCAGTCGATACAAATGAGTGTAAAATGAGCTCCGACAGTAAAATCCTGCTTTTACATGAACGATGAGGAATAATCATCTGATGAGATCAGATATAACAGCAGAACATTTACTGCTGTAACTCTGAACTCTGCTGATACTGAGGACTCCGTTACTGAGGACTCCGTTACTGAGGACTCCGTTACTGAGGACTCCGTTACTGAAGACTCCGATACTGAGGACTCTGATACTGAGGACTCTGTTACTGAGGACTCTGATACTGAGGACTCCGTTACTGAGGACTCCGTTACTGAGGACTCTGTTACTGAGGACTCCGTTACTGAGGACTCTGTTACTGAGGACTCCG
>LKNJ01004405.1:49903-64871 GCA_002120245.1 Maccullochella peelii
GTTACTGAGGACTCCGATACTGAGGACTCTGTTACTGAGGACTCCGTTACTGAGGACTCCGTTACTGAGGACTCTGATACTGAGGACTCCGATACTGAGGACTCCGTTACTGAGGACTCCGTTACTGTTACTGAGTACTCTGAGTATTTGTACTGTGTGGTATTAGTACTTTTACTGCAGCAAAGCATCTGAATACTTCCTGCACCGCTGGTTAAGAAGTTTACATGTATTGAATTGACAGGTGAAAATCGAGCAGAAAACGTGATAAATCTGGTGAAATCCGTACAGACCTCAAAGTCTTTACAGAGTTTAACAGCGACAGTTTCTGTGTCTTCCTATTTGACTTTGATCCAAAGGAGAAACGGGCAGATTGCTGATGGACGAGGTGATTTGCTTTGATAAACGTCCTCCTTTCAGAGACAAATTGCCAGAATGAATCTGCGTAAAGCCGCAGCTGGTGGAGGAGAGACGGAGCCTTTTCCAATTTCCTTTTTATATTTAACTTTAAAGAACTGGAGGGGAAATAACACACTCGAATACATTTCATTCCCTGCAGTGCTTCTATTAATATTTCATATTAGTGTGGAGGGATAAAGGTATTAATGTCCCCAACCTTCATATAAACTCAACTTAAATCCCTCTGACTCACGCCGAAGAGCTGCATCTTAACCCCCCCCCGTCCCTCAGATGGTAAACAAACAGGAGCTTCGTTGTTCAGGTTATTAGAGGACGTTCGCGTCGTACTGTTGAGACGGGCTGCAGGATAACATCACGCAGGAGGTCAAACCTGTGAATGTTTGGTTTCAGGACGCTCAGATGCTCGGACCATGATTTAGTGTTCACGTTAAAGAACTTTAAAGGCGATTTTAGAAGTCCAGACTGCCTGCAGTGGCCATCCAAGCAAAGAAAAGCTGAAGCTAATTAATCTGAGTGCTGATTGTTAATGAACAAGACGAACACATCCGATTTTATACAAAGTCAGTGGAAAGATGCAAGTGAGAACCATTAGATGCAAATTTGTGTGAAAAACATTCATGTTTATTTTATGAATCTGCTTCATTAACGGTCAAATTTGTGTGAATGACGCAAAAAAAACTGAGCTTTTCCGTCTGTCTGAACGCACTCGCTGTGTTTGGCCGTGCTAGCAGCTGTGTTAGCTAAATGCTAATGTCAGCATGCTAACATTCTCACAATGACAACGCTAACATGCTGAAGAGAGCAGCTGAGGCTGATGGGAATGTCTGTAGTTCTGCAGGTATTTGGTCATAAACCAAAGTGTTGGACACATTAACATGTTGACCTGATGGTGGCGCTAGATGAAGAGTCAGAGGATCAATAAAGTTATTACAATTCATCCTGAGGGGAACATGAACGATGATCCATCTCTACAGCTACGCTGTTAGCATGGCTAAAGCTATTCACAGTTCTGAACAGATCTCTTCAGTGTGATTTCACCCACCAGGATGCTTAGCGCTAATTAGCAAATGTTAGCATGCTAACACGCTAAACTAATATGGTGAAGATGGTAAACACTGTACCTGCTTAACCTGCTAACATGCTTATATAGCATTTAGCTCTAAGCAACACTGTACTTAAGTACAGCCTCACTAGCTGCTAGCGTTGCTCTTATTTCAGCTGTATATTTATGTAACCGCATCACCACTAACAAATCTACACCCACTTTTATGCTTTGGCTTTCCTTCTTTTCCAGATCTTTCTTAAGACTCGAGACTCTAAAAGGAAACTGGGAGCTTCGGTGATAATTGATTTTTGTTGATATCAGGTGTTTTTTTGTTTTCTTACTTTGCGCTGATCCCAGACTTTTTATTTATGACCACAGACTGAGCGGATTGTTGTCAGTAAACATCCGGCCTGCCGAGTCGGAGCTGCAGCACCCAAATCCTCCTGTTGTCAGCGAGGCATTAGTGTGAGAATAAGAGCTGACGGGGATCCAGTGCTGGGCACGCAGAGAATAGATAGTAAACAAGGAAAATGGTCTCAGCATTAAAGCGGCGTGTTGTGTCAGCTCCCAGAGGGCCGGAGATCCACTATAAATAAACCTGCACAGAGAAGTGCCGTCGCCTTGTTCTGCCCGGCTCCAGGGCGTGATTTGGTCTGTGATTGTCTCTTTATGGGATCAGCGTGAAGAAGTGTCCCCATAAACACCCCCCCCCCAAACCACCCCAGCCACTCAAAGCATACTGCTGACTCTTTGTTGTGAAAGTGAGGATGAAAGCTGTTGGTAGAAGAGAATCTGCAGCAGGATGCAGCTCTGCATCTTTTGATCATTTCTTCTTCTTCTTCTGTGGGCGTTTGATCCTCTGTCAGGCTCCGGGCCATTCTTCCTCTGACCCTCTTCCTCTGACTCCTCTTCCTCTGACTCTGCGTCAGGCCACCAACTTGAATCTTTTCAACACGGAGTTGCTTAAATAAGCAGCCATGTTTGACTCTTGCATTTTATTTCTCATGTAAGGATCACTGTTAGGGGAGATTCAATGCATCCTTGCCCCCCCCCCCAAGTAGCCCGAGCTGGATTATCAATCGAGTAAAGTCAGGGCCCCAGGACAGGGACCCACAACTCACCCTGGGGCCCCTTTCCTAAGTTTTATTTGGGCAGTTTACCTTTATTTTGATAGTGGATGTTAGAGATGAGACAGGAAATGATGGGAGAGAGAGGAGGGATGACATGCAACGAAGTTTCCTCAGCCGGACATGAATCTCTTGACATTGTCAGTGCCTCAAACCCCCTATAGGTCACCAGGGTGCCCCAGCCCCCTGTGGGCCTAACAGGGGCCTGTTCCTGGCTCACCTGGTTGCCTGATGAATGATGTACCATAAGCAGCCCAAGTAAACTGGCTGAATTATCAACTCTGTCCCAAAGTTCACCTGAGTGCCGCTAACTGGAGGAGATTCTCAGTCTTAATTGGTCCAAACCCTAACGTAGCCAAACCTGGGGCAGAGCTGGGTCACATGTGGTTCTCTGGTGCCGGGACACAGTGTCCATATTGAGCTGCAACAGGCCCAGCGTCTTACCTGGGATGTGACTCATACTGCAGGTTTTTTAGCCTCGGCTGGTGTGAATGACTCACTTGTTCTGATATTGAGGCTACAAGAGCGATTGGGAATAAAATGAAGAGTGACAAACGAGGCAGAGCTGAACAGAAACATCATTTCTGAAATCCCAGAGAAGAGTGAGATTTTACTTCCATCTCCTCAGTTTCCCTGTAATTCTCTGAAGGAAAGAGCCATCCAGCTCAATCAAACTCAAATCGAACCAAATAATGTCCTCCATCGACATGCAACAAAGCAAGAAATGTCCTCTTATCGCATCTGTGTGGACGGCTAATTAGCTCACAGTATCTTTTAATTGGAGCTTCTAACTGATGTGACTGATTTTAGGACATTTCTGGCCGTCTGAAATCTCCACAAACTGACCAGACAGAGATTTTATGGCGCCCAACATGGAGGCGAAGAGGATTTATGTTTCTGAATCCCTTTAATTTAGGAGGGAAAGTGTCCGTCCAGCCAGCAGAGGCTTAACGTCGTCTGAGCGTCCGTCAGCCCGACAGGAGCTTCAGTGAGACTCAGCATCCGACGTAAAGCTGCTGATCCGGGCTCATCACAGGAGACACGGCGAGAAAAATGACTTCAAGTGTGATTTGGTCAAACTTGAAAACAAACTGCCTTCAGCCCACTCCAAGGTAATTCTTATATAATGTTCTCAGTGACAGTCAAAATAAACTTGACTCTGTTTAACAGTCCCTGACAAGCAGAAACTTTGTTTGCAGAGAGCTGGAACATAAAATAAACCTCAGCAGTTTGAGGACGAAGCTTCATAAAAGCTGTGATGTTTGACGGGGAGTCATTATCCGTCCAGGCTTTGATGTCGGCTCAGATGCTGATGATCCAGCCGAGCTCTTGATCTCTTTGAAGCGTTTTAACTCGGAGAAACCGGGCTCATTACCGCGCCACTAACTCATGCCGATCCTCTGATTCTGTGGCTGATGACTGATGCTAATGAGCTTTTCCCCCGTTTTCTCCACAGACTCACAGTAAGACGTGCCGATACGTGGCGTTCACAATCACGACTCGGAAAACGCCAGCGGATCACATGGGGCCCCGGGGACCCAGGCCCCTGAGTGGAACATTTCTGTCCACAGGGTGAACACATTAGGTAAGTCCATGAGTACCACTGCCTCCTGACCTCACACACCCGATCCAACCAAGTCCTGTTTGTTTGATCATTTATTTTCTTTCATAAGAAACTCAGAACGTTTATGAGCCATGTTGTTGCCAAAAGTTCAATATTTTTAGAGATTTTTAGTAGAGCTAAAACAAATATTTTATTATATTAGAGGACTGACTGAAAATGAATCTACATTAATTTTGATCTTCTACTAGTTGTTCATGGAACAAAAATGCCAAACATTTTCAGATTTTCTTCTCCAATGTGACGATTTTCTGCTTTTATCTGTTTTATATAATTTTAAACAGAATGTCTTTGGTTAAACCCCCACAAAGATCCACCTTTATAGTGTTGGTAGAAAATATCACCTTGGACATCTTTCTAAAGGATAAAAATGAATTAACATATTTATTGATAAGGAAAATAGTAGTTATTGGAGAATGATTTTATAGTGTTATTATACCTCTAAAACTGGTAACCAAATTACAGCTGTACGTACGTTAACATAAATGTGCTAATTTTAACCCTGTAACTGTGTTCAACACTGACTTTGAGCGCTAACAGTAATGCTAAACATGTTAGCACAACATGATTCTAACATTATGCTAATTGTATGTATGTAGTATTAGTGTTCAGCATGTACTGTTAGCATTAACACTTTGTTTTAAAGTTTCTAATCATTTCCTAGAAAGGAACTGCTAACACTTCCTGGAACAGATGACTTTTAATTTAATCTGATTTATAGGAAACATTGAGACGGGGTTATACATGTGGTGTATTGATATACACTGAAATGATTCTCATAAACTCAACTCAATTAACGACATTCCGCTGTCTCCAAACTTTATCTCAGTGTTACAGGACCCATAATATAAAGTTTTACCCTAAAAACTAAAGTGTTAGTATGTTACGTCCATGTACTCTATGTGTACTCCAAGTCCTGCATGGAAAAATAAAAGTACGTACTCGTGTACAGAAGAACGGCCCCTGCCAGTATATTATACTGATACTTAATTATAATTACTAATGCAAAAACATCGTAAACACGCAGCTGCTGGAAATACAGTAGATAATAAAGTATGTTGAGTGTTTCTTCCAGCTTGTTCTTCACAGCAACATATAAACTGTCAGCAGACATGAACAGTAACACAGTGCCATCTGCTGCTCGGTTACATACAGTATATATTAATAATCATTTAATATTTCCTTATAATAACTCTAGAAGGAATTTGTTTTTTCCAAAAACATCTTGTGAGATCATAAAAATTCTGAATCCTGAAGGATTTTAAATTTGCCTTTAATAAAATCTCATCTTGGAGAAAATACAACGTGTTGAAATCATAAAGATTCATCATCTGTTTATTTAAAGCCAACAGGACATTCAACCAAATGACAATCATAAAAAAACACTTTTACATGTGTCACTACAGCTGTGAACTGTACAATAACTTCAGCTCATGTATGAATTCATATAAATAAAAACAACTTGTCTTTTCGTTAACCGCCAAAATATACATTTGCACTGACATATTCCATCATAACAAATGTCCCAACATGTTTCCTGTGGCTCAGGAGAACACGCACACTCTTCTTCTGCAAATGATTAAAAAAGTAATTAGTGACATGAAAGGGAACGGGAACCTCCTCCCACCTCCTCCGTCCTCCTGTCAGCCTGCAGCCTGTCTGAGCCTCCTCAACACCTCCTCTGGACTGAGAGAGGAGTCCACTTTGATGAGCTTGTCTCTGGACCTGGAGCCCTGCAAGAGACAGGACAAAGCAGGTACATTCAGGCAGGAGAAAGACATTCGACAAGGCAGGAGAAATGCTGTGAAGGAGGACGGCTAAAGGAGGCCAGAACAAAAAAGATTGAATACAGAGCAAACTTTACTGACGGCTTACTGCTGAGTGGTGGTGGCAGTACAGACACCAGCTGTCTGTCACCAGCTGCAGTAGCTGGTTAACAGGCACCGACGCTGTGTGAGAAAACAACCAGGAAGTCTAGATGTTCTTCTTATTTTCCCGTACACTGTCACGCCGTTTGGGAATAACATTTTAAACTGTCTGTCCATTCACTCATGCTTCCTTTAAAATGTCCTTCACATTCAGTCTGAACACACCGCCACACCAGAAGACCAAACACTATCTCTTGAAGTGAATGTGAATAAGTTTCAGGAACCTTGTCAAGAGATATGTGACTTTTCTTCAGGTCCAGGACTTCAGCCAGGTAGCGAATAAGCTCAGTGTTGGCTTCTCCGTCTGTTGGAGGCGCTGCGACGGCGACTCCCACTGCCTCTTCAGACACTTCTGCAAGAGTGGAAGTAGAAAAGTGGTTTAAGCTGTCAAAGTTGGCTTTCATGAGGTCACATCAGCAGTCTTGTTGTTATAAACGGCGTTTTGGCGACCTGTGATGCTGCTGTGTTTGGAGCCGGGCTTCGCGTGCACCGTTATGGTAACAGCACCACTTTTGTCTCGGGCCACCGGACAAGACGCTTGTGCCTCTGCTGCTCCACCGCCAGCCGGCTGTCCTTTCACCTGGTTCAGCAGAACGGACTGTTAGTTATAGTTATAGTTATAGTTAGTTATAGTGTAAAGAATGTTAAGCAGGTTTACGCAAACACTACACCAAAGTGCAGGTTGGAAGCTGTTCCCATGTTATGAGACTTTACACGTTTAACACACATTTCTAAAACACATATAGAACTGGCTGCAACTGGACCACATACAACATTTACATATTAATGAATGATCTCTGGTCTGAAAGGGGCAATTTGTCACATTTTGTACTCTTGTTACTATTCTGCGGAACTAATTTACTATTTAATTAACTTACATACTTTTTCTTAGAGAAGGTGTTTTAAATTTTAAATGCAGAACTTGTACCTGGAAGGTAGTATTAATCCAGTAATACGTTTTATTAAAGTAAATCAATAAATAGGGGACCCAGAGCCAGTTATGCATTTCCCTTCACACTCAGGTGGTTATAACCAGCACAGGTAACAGTAAACGAGCCTTAACTAAAGGTCTCTAATAAAAACGACTCTACTGAAAGACAAAATGCCCAATTTCAAATTCACATTTGCTTTAATGACACGACAGCTAAAGACAGGTTTGTTTATTCTCCATCATGGAGGCGGTGGTTGGTTGACGTTGGTATAAAGTTACAAACAAGTAACAGAAATACAAAACTATTCAGTTAACGACATTTAAGTGCAGCAACAGATAAGAAAACACATAAAACCGTGAATGTGACCTGGTTAACAGCATGAAGGAAAGAGCTCTAATAACTCACTGCTTTCTCTTTTTTAGGCATTTGTCTGTTTCTGGAGTAACTTCTTAACCAGTGCACACCGGGCACCGGAGGCGGTCTGGACCGGGAGAGAACGGTTAACCGGCGGCTGAGCACCGGGACGACGTCAGATAAACGGTTTAACGTTACAACTGTGAATGGCTGAAAATATTTAGATAACCGTATAAAACTACCAGTTATCGTTAAACCTGACCGGGAAAACATCCACCTGCTCCCTGTTAGCTTGCTAGCTGTTAGCTTAGGCAGGGAGCAGAAATGCTAAGAATGTAAACATCGTGATTTCCGCTTTTCAAAATATCCACTTCCGATCTGCTTCACAATAAAAGCCTTAACGACAATCAAATACCTTTAACGTTTTATTCTTAATTTTCAGTTGAAACATCTGAAGATAAAATGTAATCATAAAGAAATAACTTCAAAATGTAAAATATTTTTTCTAAAATATTCTTTAATTTTTTTAATACTTTTTTATATATTGACAGCATAGACTGTATATTTATATCTTTATACACAGTCTATGATTGACAGTCACATCAACTTCAAGAAAATTATAGTTAATCACAGTCTGATGAGCGTTTGTCATTTTTGATATAAAATATTAAGAGTGAGATTAGGCCCCATAGTGCTAATATCCTAATTAATATCCTGTTGATTAATTCTGCAGAACTTAAAAGTGATGCAATTTTAGATTTAGGTAACTTTTTTTCCGTTTTTAATATGAGAGAATATTCAGGTGTAGGCCTACAAATGAAATAATACTATGCAGCATTATGTGCCCTGTCCCAGTGGCAGAAAACATTCTCAAATCCCTTACCAAAGTAAAAATAGGAGTGAAAAATAATAAATCTAACAAATCCAGTTAACAAAATTAGAACTGTTAGCGGTAAAATATCTTCATGATAAAGTAGTTTAAATGAAAGCGATCCACAGTGAGGTCTGTGATTTTGCTTTTTAATTTTGTAAATATATGTTTTCCTTCTCCTCCATTGTACCACTGGAGTGAAGGCAGAAACACAAATCTCAAACCTGAGCAAAGATATCAGCATGAATTCTCAGCAGCTCTGTCAGGTTGGACCCCAAAACATGACAAATCTGTGCTGCTATAAATCACTGATAGGTCTCTTATATATAAGCCTTAATTTGTTAAATCTTTGTTATTTCATGTCATTGCATACAATCTGACATATTCTCTCTGTGTTTGGGCCCTTCAGCCTGTTGTATACTTTTTGTTGTGGTTTCACATGTTTTTTGTCTTTTGGCATCGTTGTATAAGTTAACTCTATATTCCTTTAATGTTTTTTAGCTGTTGTTGAAGTGTGTGGACCACAGAGATAAAGCTGGGCGTGTCTGCAGGCGCTGACTGGTTTCCCCTCCTCTCCGAACCATCCCATTCATTAAAGAAAGTTTATAGCCTGCAGACATTCTCACCGAGGGAGGCAGCTGCTTCACTACCCGCCTCGTCTTACATGAACGCACGTCTCAGAGAGTATCTGGACTTTACACACCTGAAACCTTCAATGGAGAACAGCCAGAACCAGGAGGCCGAGGACGGCTCTTACCTGTGGTGAGGAAGATTTACCAAAGTCTGACTGACTGGTTTATTCTGTGTTTGCTGTTTCACTCTGACTGTTCCTGAACAATGCTCAGACTCTGTCCAGGCAGTGAAGCTGCCATAAAGCTGGAAACACTCCAGGTTTTACATTCCTGCTGTGTTGTTGAGGGACAGGCTGAGACGTGGCAGAGCGTTCAGACGACACGAGCGGAGACACTGAGGACAGCGGCTGTCTCAGAGTCTGGCTCGATGACATCTAGTCACTAAATTCATCACTTACGAATTATAAATGTACAAACATTTACATTCACACAGAGACCTGGAATGAAATACATCCAGGTGGTGTGACTAGCTGTTTTTCTGACATTTAATAGACCAAATCATTAACACATTCATTGAGGAATAAGTCGGCAGATTAACTCATAATGCAAATAATCATTAGTTGCGGCTCAGAGTTGTACTTCAATATGAAACTTCAGTAAATGCACATTCCACCACTGAGTACCACCAACAGCAGGAGCAGTAACAGCATTAGTAGAGGTTGTAGTGGTGCGTAGTAATAGTAATAGAAGAAGAAGAAGTGAGAGTAGTAGGCTTTTAATTTGAAGTAATCCTACCATGTCACCTGAGCTTTTATTTTTGCTATTTATATCATTTTTACACTTTGTTTGATTCTTGTTTTTAATGTTTCATGGTTTTGTTGTCAGACATATTTATTTATTTATGTCAGTTCTTATTTTCTGCTTGTTTCTAATCCTGAGAAGCACTTCGGGCTGCAAGAACGGTGCTACACGAGTTATTGTAGAGAGTACGAGAACAGTGTTTTTAGCAGCGTGGCTCTATAGCATCGGTCCAGACTGAAACATCTCAACAGCTATCAGATGGATCGTGATGAAATGTGGTTCATCGTTCATGTTCCCCTCAGGATGAACTGTAATAACTCTGCTGACCCTCTGACTCTTCCTCTAGCGCCACCATCAGGTCAACATGTTAACATTACAGCTGCCTCACTGAGCTGCTTGTTTTGATGCTGTTGTCTGGGTCATGGTTTGTTTTCAGAGGTTAAAAGTGGAATAGTTGTGTATTAAAGGATGTTTCCGCACAGTTCGATCACTCTGACAAACACTGACAAATTTTTGTTATTTAAAGGACAGAAATTCAGTTTTTTGAACTTGTTCTCGTCGTGTCTGCAGTTTCCAGAGAACTCCTTCTCTCAGACGCAAATGGAGGAAACGTTACGGCGGGCTGGACGGCAACAAACTGCTGGAGCCCAATAAAGACCCAGACATGAAAGGTCTGTGTGTGTGTGTGTGTGTGTGTGTGTGTGTGTGTGTGTGTGTGTGTGTGTGAAACACCCTGTGATTAGTGGTCTGTGAAGTATCCTTTAGTGGGCGGAGTCTGCTGCGTCTAAATGCAGTTGCTGGCCAGTCGTCACCACGGAGCTGCTGATTGGCTGAGGGGCCGTCCATGACTCTGCCCCTCAATCTATTTTCTACCTTTATTTTTGAGACCAAAACACAAACCACTGCTCAGCTATTTCAACTCTTTCTATTTTTCTATGTTTCTATATATTTACTGTATGTACTCAGAACACAGTCCGCTGCCAGCTTTGCTTAGCTGTAATTAAAGTTAAACTGCATCTCACGGCCTTTATCGGTGTGCAGAGTGGGCTCTCTCGTCGTGGAGTTCCTTGTTTTATTTACCACAGCACCGTTAATCTGCTTCCTGCCGGACTTTACATGTTCTTCACCAAAATAAAACACTAACATTTATTGCTCCTCGGTCAGATTGCGGCTTTCTCTTTGGGTTTTTGGCTGGTTTATGGAGACACAGTGACCCTGTCGTCTGTCCAACATGTTAAAAAGGGTTAAATTGAGAGGATTTCACTCCAACATGAGACAAACCACACAGCTGCTGCTCTGTCATCAGCTCTCAGACTGAAACATGCAGCAGACTGAAGGAGTTTCTCTTCTCTTCTCCGGCAGAGGAGGACGGAGGGACGACAGACGAGAGCCAGCAGAGGAGCTCTGAGATCCAGGTAGACCTGCCTCAACATGTCACACTCAAGTCAAACTCTGTCCTCTGTTGTTTGCTTGTAACAGAGTATTTTTACAGTGTGGTATTAGTACTTTTACTGCAGTACAGGATCTGAATACTTCCTGCACCACTATATTACTGTGTTACGGTTCAGCAAATCAACTAAGAAGAGGAAAATGGAATTTCTTAATTGAATCTTTCCATCTCTCTGTGTTGGTGTTGTTTCCTAGGATACAGCACCCCGCCCAGCTCCCAGGAGCCTGATCCAGAACCAGGTCCAGACTGCAGTCCAGAGTCCAGTCCAGAAGCCCGTCAGCCTCGTCAGTCCTGGACCTGCAGGTACGAATTCTTATAAACACTATCACTGATTAAGAAAAATATTTTTTTAAAGTTTCTAAAGTATGGGATTTACAGTAATCTCATTTAATCTGTAGGAGGAAAAGGCTTTGTTATTTATAAGTTATTTCTTTAGGACTGAAGGATTCTTTTTGAATGGATTACAGCTTGGCACAAAAACATTTATCACATTTCTTCCCCCAATAAAACACGAGTGAATTAACATTTCAGCAAAGCTCCTGACGCCCTGATGAAGGCTCGATCTCTCACCCGATGGCCCGTACAACATAAACATACACAGATATTTTACATGATAATAATAAAGAAACATTTTGTTCTGCTTGTATGTGCAGCGGTCCCAGTGTCAGCCAGCAACGGCTGCCTGAAGCCTCCTCTTCCTCAGGCGGTGGTCCAGCCGGAGGACAGAGGCTTCCCCCCCGCCCAGCCCTGGTCCCCCCCCCAGCAGAGTCTGTCCAAACGCAGGGTGTAAGTCTTCAGGTCGCGCTAACCAACATTAGCTGTGAGCTAACCCCTCCACCCCCCCTGATGTCCCTCCTCTGTTTCAGGGCTGCTGACGTGCTGTTTGACAGCTTCGCTTCAGGCGGAAGAATCAACATCAACCAGTTCTTTGAGGTACTTTTACTCTTCTTCTAAGTCTGTATAATATTTATTTAGAAGTAAATAAATGGTGTTAAAGAGGAAATCCATCTGTCTACTCGGTCCTCTGAAGGGAGCTGTCTAAATCCTGAAAAATGAACCCTCACGATGACGTCAGGGTTATTGAGAGAAATAAGTGACAACCTGGAGGTGTGGAGTGGGGATTTACCGACTGGGAGGGTCTAATGAAAGACGTTATCAAGTTGCATTATGGGAAGTGACTCATACAAGGGACTAAAAGGTTAAGGCGACCATGAACCACAACGTCCCTGATTTGAGTCAGAGCGGGGACTTTTCCTGCATCGTTCTCTGGTTTCCTGTCATCGCTCGAATGTCTGTCATAAAAATGCTGCTTCCATTTTGACCACTCGCTTTTTAAACGTTCTCTCTCATTGGCCCCCAACTTTATGGAGATGTAGTACTAAAGTGCTGGAGTACTGGGGAAAAAATGAGTTAACATTTTATTCTGTCTGTTGGTGTTTGAATCCACTGAAAGACATAATCCTCCTCTTTCATTGATCATATTTTAATGTTTGCTGTCTCTTATTACTGATATACTGCATATTCAGCTTTTTCAAACATATCAAATACATCAGGCTGAAGTTTAGAATATTTCCGTATTGTGCCGTATAACATATAACATATAACTTCAATAAAATGTTGGAAAATACAGAATATATTGTGCAATATACAGTATTATTGCAATAAATACAGTTTAGAAATGGGAAAGAATTATGAGAGTCTACAATAATAATTTATTATATACAATCACTGAATCAATCTCTTATTTCCAAAATGAAGAATTATTGGCTCTTGTGGATAATTACTTGGTTTTGGTGTTTTGGGGGTTTGAGGATCATCACCGTGGGTCTGTTTGTTTTCTCCATCAGGCCATCTGGACCTCCGGTCTGCACAGGTCTGACCCTCGGCTCAGAGAGTGTTTCTTCCACCTGAGGAAGCTGCAGGACGCCGAGGGATCCGTGGACAGAAACACCTTCCACAGGTCCGTCCTTTCTTCTCCGACTGGATTCATTGAGCAAAACCTTCCCAAGAAGACCCTCTCTGCTCCCCTTGGTGTTTCCCAGGGACTCTATCTGGGTCCAGTCCCCTTTTCAGTATTTGAGCCAAAACATTCAGAATTGATGAATCTACCTCTGATGTTTTGCTGCTTTATCTCCGGCTAAAGTCTGACAATCAGACCAGCTGTGGTCACATGTTTCTGGATCTGGTGCCGTTGTTTTCTGGTTTTCTTGCCGTTACAGGTCGTGATGTGGTTTTGGTTGTGGTCAGTGGTGTAATCGCGGTTGTGGACCTGGTTCTGGTGTCGATTCTGAGTTGTTTTTCCTGCCGTAGGTGCGTCACAGGATTCGTCTCTCTGATCCTGAAAGCTCTGCAGGGACGGTTCGTCATCCCAGATTTTTCCACCTTCACCGAAGAAACTCAGAAGCTGTTTTCGAGGTGTCGCCAGCTGTCGTCTGTCCAGGTGAGTTCTGCTCTCACACCTGGAGGTCAGAGGTCAGCAGTGACTTTCTCCCACCTTTCCCGAAATCCTCGAAATTCTGGGGTCAGTTTCCAAACTTAATGTGACTGCCAGACTGGTGAAACCTAAAAAAGAAAATCTGAAACAAAGAAGCAGAGTGGAAGGAAACTCTGATTTGATTATTATATTTAAGTAAATTAAACACATGGAGCATATTTCTGGTGCTGCCAGAGAATAAAACCTGCTCAGAACTGGTGAATGAACCCAAACGACCTTTTTCCTGTTTTGTATTTGTCCAATCAGGAGAAAGAAAAGGAGAGCGTGGACAGCACTAAGTGGGGCGTCTCAGTCTGCACTGTGGATGGACAGAGGTACAGCATGTCGACGTTACAACAGACTGCAAAGCCTTTGTGGCTAATTTGTGTGTACAGAAATAAAATTCACTTGAAAGTTGACTTTACTATATAAACTCTTTCTGCAGTGAATCCTTTTACTTGCACCAGTGTGGCTTTTCATCAACGAGCCTGCAGCTCAAGTTAGACCAACTTTTATTCAGCAGCGAGTTAACCGTGGTCATCACTTCCTCTGGCTCCTTCACAGTAAAAGCCTTGTGTTCGTTTCCAGCAGTGTGAGAAAATTGGATCTACTTTAAGTGGGACTAAAAACACAGGCTGCCTGTCTGTCTGCCTGTCTGTCTGTCAGGTTGTCTCTGGGCGACTGGGCCGGCTCTCTGGTTCTGGGTGAGGTGTCATGGCCGCTGGTGTATGGCGTGGTGGCGGACCTGCTGGGCTCTGACCTCGTCCACAGATACGTTGGCGTGGAGGGGTACTCCAAATACGACTCTCCGTTCACCCTCACTAAAACAGGTCCAGGAACAGCCCCCCCCCCCAGTGATCAATCATGTTCCTGATGTCATTTTATGTTTATTTCATTTGATTTAAAAATCACTTTTCTAAAATCACATTTCTAATATTTCTCCCATTTCAGTCTGATATTTGAGGTTTGATAGTCAAAACTTCTTTTGTGTCCAGCGCTGAAACAGTCGACTACTGATTGGATTAGTCAATCAATAGAACATTAATCAATGACAGTTTTGGTTACAGTATCACGTTATATGAATATATATATAAGATATTTATAAAGGTTTTACTTAAAAAACTCATAACAGACACAAAGTGGGGTTACATCCTAAACTGCTACTGCATGTGTCGACCCTGACCCCTCTGACCTCTGACCTCTGACCCTGTGCAGCAGAGGGCAGCAACACTCTGATTAAAGTGTCTGTGTGCAGGAATCCCTCACAGCCCGCTCACTGAGACAGGAGCCATCGTTACTACATCTCTACTACAGGTAACTCACTCATCCACCCATCCATCCACCCATCCATCCATCATCCATCCATCCATCATCCAT
>LKNJ01004406.1:0-32267 GCA_002120245.1 Maccullochella peelii
TCCTGATCAAAGATAACTCCGAGATTCCTTACAGTGGAGCTGGAGGCCAGGGCAATGCCATCTAGAGTAACTGTGTCAGAGGTGTTCGGGACCAAGTACAATAACTTTTGTCTGAGTTTAACATCAGAAAGTGCAGGTCATCCAGGTTTTTATGTCCTTGAGGCATGCTTGAAGTTTAAGTAATTGATTGGTTTCATCTGGCTTGATCGATAAATCTAATTGGGTGTCATCTGCATAACAATGAAAGTTTTAAGACAAGTACAGAGACAAGTCCTTTGTCTGATGCAATTAGAATGTTGTTTGTAACTTTCACCAGTGCTGTCTCTGTGCTATGATGCACTCTAAAACACACAGCATGTGCTTGTTTTCTTCTCCTCTTAGGAGAAAGACAGATACTGTCTGTGATCAAAGGAACCCTGGTATATATTGTGTTTATTCTGATTCACCCCTTAATCTATTGATCATATAGGTACACATATTCATATATATACAGACATATATGGTAAATTTGTATGTGTGTTGTTACAATAACCTGTTGTGTATAATTGCCATTTAAACCTGGGTTAACACTGTCTGTGACTGTCTTTATAAGGCGTTTGGTATCGTTCTGCAGCAGAGAATGCCATACTATTAAATATGGAAGCATTAGACATGTGGTCAACTTTATTGCCTAAATTAATTCTTTAGAAAAGAGAATAGATCTAGGGTGGGTGGAGTAAAGTTTTCCTTTTACAGAAGACTACAAGACAAGAAGACACCCTAAGATCTCTCTCTTCTCTTGATCCTCTTATGACTCTTGTCCCTCTTAGACCACGTGTTGCTCTTGCTGATTAATCTGCATCGTCCCGGGCGAGCAGGCTGCTGGTCCTTTCATCCGGAGACCTGTGCTTGGCTCTGCCCTTTGACCCTTAGACCAGTTAGAATGTGCTGAAGGCTCTCTGTATGGGGTGAATATAGTCTCAAAACGATTTGTAAATGTGCATTACATGATTTTTAATTGAAAACCAAGATTTGTGCGTAATTTTGGGTACTCGCAAACCAAAAAAACAGTTTTACAAATGCAAACATCACAACCTGAATAAATATGTATATTTTACTTAGATTTTAACTTCACCTTCACAGATCTGATCCTTTTCCCTTTCAAAAAGCTTCCTGCGCATACAAATATCTTTGTATTCATTTACAGATTGTTAAAGTTGTTACGCATGGATCAGGTTACTTTCGCTTTTGGGGTTTAGAGACTATATTCACGCTGTTCCAGCTACACAGATTCGTAAATGCATGCTGCGTTTAGGTGCTGGTGGATAACTGTGACATCTGGACTTTCAGCGAATTTGTGTTTAATTTCACAGTGGGAAAGACGTTTTTCTAAATAGACAGAATAGCTCGTCACCCCTCGATTAGAGCACATACATATATGTACCAACCATAGACTCTATACAGTAACCTATAAATGTAAATATATGGTTTAAATAAGCTACTGCTAGGTGGTAGAGTTGTTCTTCTGCTGGGAAAACAGCCAGTCCAGGCAAAAAGCAGATGACGGCTGAACCTAACCCTAACCACCCAGGGGCGGCGCTAACGGACTTCCACACAACACCATTGTGTGAAGAAAAGAGAACGCCATAGTGTTCCGCCATCTCTTGTCTGCACACAATGGTGTTGTGTGGAAGTCCGTTATTAGTTTTTAATAATATCTACTAATACTGTGCATATCACCAAGTACAATTTTAGTTATATAGTTTGTGTGTAAAATCACTGCCGTAAACACGACTGTGCTGTCAAGCACACAGAGCAGACTGGAGACAACATGGTGGCTGCTACACATACTCTGCCTTCTCTGTCACCTCACCCGGCACATCTTAACCTCCTGCACATGGATTGTGGAAATAAAGCCAGTGACAGGCTCTCGTACAATTGTGCCCCTTTGTGTCTGTAGGACAGCGTCAGCCAGAACCTGGCCACTTCCAGATGTACTATGCCCACGGGACGCACTGGTGCTGGGGACAGCTGGACGCTATGCAGCTACAGCCCCCTCGCTGGGACTCTCCTTGCCAGGAACCGCCTCGCCACCTACTGCTCTGGACTCTGGAAGAAGAACAAAAGGACACAAAAACACATTAGCCCACTGTGCTTTTTCTCATGTCTCTAATTTGTTTCACAGCCATGTAATAAAAGATAAAACAGTGCTTTACCGGGTTCGTCTGTGGTCTCAGCCATGTCAGTGTGTCCCTCCTTCTCAGACACTATGCCACACACACTTGCTTCCTCGAGTATTGAGGCTTTGTATTTGTATTTCCAATGGTGTGAGCTCGGATGTGTTCTTGAACCCACCAGTAGCAGACACGTTCTGATGGTGGGATGCAATTTGTTTTTTTTGCCTCCACCTTAAGATCTGACCACTTTTTAAAAATTTCTGGTACTGTCTTGTCTGTGGCACTCACTGCATTAACTGTAGCAGCAACGTGTGACCCTGCTGCTGTGGCCACCAAACAATATGTCTGTGGTGGTGGGGTGTGGTTGAGAGAGCTCAGCTGCAGAGGAGAGGGAAGGGGGGAGTGGCATAGTGTGACAGTGCTTGTACTCTGGGCAGCAGGTGAGCATGATTAGTAATTAACAACATGTGCTCTTTAGTAGTGTCACCTGCGGAGGAGAGGAGAGAGCAGAGAGTAGAAGTGAACACGAGGCAAGATGGTTGGAAGAATGCAGTGTGTGGACTCGGGACTGAGCAGATGGACCGGTGCCAAGGGCAGACCGATCTGCCAGTGTGTGTGTGAGCCCATGATCAGTGTGAATAAAAGGTGGAAACATGATAACTCGGTCATCCAGGTGTGTTCATTCATCCAGGAGAGAACCCGTGGCAGTGAAACTGCTACAATGTCCTTTCTGACTTCCACCTAACCCACAAGCACCTCGATTTCTGTGTCAGAATTCTGTTTCTTTGTCTTCCTCTATGTTGGTGCCATGATTCAGCATAATGTACCATTGATCAGCAGGCTCATTTATATGCATCAATATTCATGTGGTGCTTTGCATTGACCATTTATGCTTGAATGTGGGCGTGTAGAGGGTGGGATATGAGGCTAATCCATGTGTACAGAGTTCCAGGTAGACTGATTTATATAGGGAACACTGCTGGATTTATTTTTATTTTATTTTTTTTGCTGCCTGCCATTTTCGGCTTTTGTGCACACGTACACTTTTAGTATGGATCCTACACACTGTTTTATAAATGAGACCCCAGGTGACCTTAATCAGCTGACAACCCTCCTATTTCAGTCAATTGCCTGCTGAGGTCAGCCAGAACAGCCTCCAAGACAGGGGGAGGGGTGTCACAATACCTGCCCAGTTCCATTCATTCCTTGCCAGTTCTTCATGTTGCCATGTATCTCCTTGGCGTTCATTCAAGTACCGGAACCTGCCTGCCTATACCTGCCTCTAAGTCTTCATTTATCAATAAATCAATGAAATGATCCTGCTGCGTTAATGGTCTGCATTTGGGTCCTTCCCTTGTTGCCACTTTCCCTCACCAGCGTGACAGATTAGAGTAAATGAACCGTATGTTAGACTGGATAGGGGGAAATGATTAACTGAAATAATAATAGATATACTGGAACTCACATTTCTCTATACCAAGTTCATTGTTTTCAAAGCACAACAGAAGTCAAACTGAAGACTAAACTGTGGATCACTTTTCATCGCTTTCACGCAAAACGCATTCAATGACCATCTTTCACATTTCATTAACTGTTTTCTCACTCAAACTCAACCACCACCAAAACTCTCTGACTTCAGAGGCTTATCGATGAGAATAGCTTACAGGCAGGTACAAGTCTGGGTTTGAGTGACAGAAGCTCGAAAGCAAAAACACAAGGCATCAGAAACATAGCAACTACGATGAAGGAACAAAAGATCTGGGCTGGTATATGTAGTGAATGACTGATGAGGGATGTGAGAACAGGTGAATGAGCACAAGGTCAGGTGACTGCAGGGCTGATCAGGGAAGTGAGAACAGGTGAGCAGGTGAATGAGGAAGTGTGGTTAAAAAGTCTGAGGGCATCTGGTGGACAGGTAGGGAATGGCAATTAATGGTTTTGAGGAAGTGGGAATATGGCTGAAGAGGGGAGGTGGACATTGTGACGTAAACTTCTAATTGGAACACTGAGCGCCAATTCATTCCTTGATTAACTCTATGAAAGACTTGTGCCAGATGAGCAAAGGGGGCAAGTGAGGCAGAATCCAGAACGTTTTGTTAATGTATGGGATGGCGTTTTACCATTGTCCTCCAGTCACAGAGTGGTTTACAGACCAACCCAAGATGGTGTCACTTTTCCTTCCGACTTACTCTCCATTCCTCAACTTCATAGCGGTGAAGATGAAGGGTGAAGATCTGGTTCCAGAACAAATGAATGGATGAAAATGAAGAAACAGAGCAAACAGAGAAACAGTGCGTAAGGCACTTGTTTTCAGGTTGTGATGTTCCCAGGTTGCAGAATCTAAAATAGTTTGGGGCTAAAGAGGAGAAGCATGAGCTGTTACTGAATCAAAGCCATCGTTCACCTTCCCTAGCCCTGATTTACTATGGGGAATATTTTGGTCTAAATGCATAAAATCTGTCTTACACACGCACACACACACACACACACACACACACACACACACACACACACACACACACACACACACACACACACACACACTGAATATCCATTATTCAATTTTAAAAAATCAAGCTGAGAGTGAATTTGTTTTTATTTCAACTTTTTTCTCAAATCCACAAGGATGCTAATCACCAACATAGAATAATTTCATTTGTGCCCATCAGGGAATGTGGTAACACTGTGGGGGCTCTGTGGCTTCCTGTTTGTGTGTCAGTGCACTTGTCTGCATGGATTGTGTTCATGGATCTGCTTGTGTATGCAGCAGCGCTTGTGTCTGTGCCCTTGTGTTTTTCCGTGTGTGTGTGTGTGTGTGTGTATGTGTCTGGCACTCATCACTGGGGTTGGGGTGGCTCCTGGGAATCGACATAGGTGCTTTGTTAGCTGGTAGCTTTTCCTGCTGAGACAAGGGGATATGAGGAGAGGTTAAATCCTGGATCTGTGGAGATAAGGATTAGCTGATCCTGACAAAAGAAGGCAAGTCGTGCCTCTGTAACAGATTAGATAAACAGAAAATGGGCACCAGCCAACTTTTAGATGGCTCCAACTGTAGATGCTCTTTCTAACCCAGCTAAAGGTGGTGGTGTGGGGCAGGGAGGGGCCTCCAGGGGCCTGTGGTGTCCTCCAGAGAGGGACCCCTGAGCTTGAATTAATTTGAAACCAGAGGACAGATGATGTAAGATCTGTCAAGAATCAAGCCAATGTATGACAAACACACAAAGGGATTTCCTCCCTCTGTAGGCCAGCCCCGAGCATTCGTATGACCACTGGTGAAGTGAAGTGTAGGAGCTGCAAACTTTTCAGCTGTTTTTGTTCCTTGTATAAGGTGAGACTGCTGCCTGACCTCTCACAGGGTCACAGGAAACACATGCCGTTAACAGGTGTCTTGATTATTATGGGGTCAGCTGCACAGGATTAATTTGTTAACAAGTCAAAACTTATATTACATCCCAATACAGTGGAGGGCTGGAGGCAGAAATCTCAGAGCCAGATATCTCCAAACATGGACAAGTAAAACCAAAACTATCTAACTGGTTAGATAACACTTGAGTTAAGTAAGAAAATGTATTTTTTGTTGTTTTTATAATTTGGGTGAACCAACCCTTTCATGGAAGCTCTGACTCTATAACAAATTGATCCTTTGCCACTGATCTCATAATCAATTCAGTTTTAACAGCAGGTGTGTCCTGTGACCTGGTCAGCAGTCTCACCTCATATGAGACGAGGGAGAGAAACAAAAGGAAAAGCATATGTGTCAAATATGTGTGATTTGGTTTTGCACTTCCATAAAGTCAGGGGAGACAATAAAAGTAAGAATGATATCCTGGACTTTTAGTCTCTAGTATGGGTCAAGCTTCAACAACACTGGATCCTACATTTCCCATAATGCAACTTAAACGCACAGTATGTAGGTCTCTCAATCAAAACAATAACAAAAGACGTAGTTTGATGACCTTGTGAAGTAATGTGGGATCATGGGAGTTGTTGTCTTCATTGTTAAACAACCACCATTGCTGATGAAAATCTATCTGACGTGATTCAGGCAGAAATCATGTTCATGGATGAGGAAGTGTATTAAAGTTTTATTCACGTTACGTTTAGTCATGTTTGTTCACGTTATGTCATTTCATTCTAATGAAATAGCCATAGGTATCATTAGCTAATGTAACATTAACTTACTAACTTACCTTTAGATGAGTCAACTAATCATACAGCTACTGTAGCTAATGTTATGTGGTAAATTCAATCATGGGGCAGCCCAGCACTGTTATCCTTGATCAAAATAATCATCATCACTAAAAATAACCTGTTGAACATTGTTGTAATGTTATAACGTTACCGTACGTATTAGTTTGGTGGCTGGCATGAGTCACTTGTCATAGTCAACAGTCGTAGTAAGCTAGATCGATCTTGAAATATCAATAAATTAGGTCTCTACTAGATTACTGTATTACAAAATGGCAAGCAATTATTGAAAAAATTATGCTGTGTGGCAGAAAAAATGCTGTATTACTTTTACCAAGTATAATTCTGTGACATTCTTTTCCTTCCTTCTCACTCTGTGACATATCATCTGGTGTTTTCCATGTTTCCCCGGAAGTTATAGTAACTAGAGGGAGTAAAGGGGATATGACACCATTGACAGGTGATCCTGACAGACAGGAAGCAGCATGTGAAGCTGGGGAACCACGTTTCTGACTCCCGGTCCATCAGCATCGGTTCCCCTCAAGGCTGTGTCCTTTGCCCCCTACTCTTCTCCCTGTACATGCACCAACAGCTGGACCTCCAGTCATCAATCCGTCAAGCTCCTGAAGTTCGTGGACGACACCACCCTCATTGGGCTCATCTCTGGTGGGGATGAGTCTGCCTACAGGTGGGAGATTGACCGTCTGGTGACTTGGTGCAGTCAGAACAACCTGGAGCTCAATGCTCTAAAGACAGTGGAGTTGGTAGTGGATTTCAGGAAGAACGCAGCCCCACCCACCCCCATCACCCCGAGTGACTCTCCAGTCAGCACAGTGGAAGCCTTCCACTTAATGGGCACCATCATCAGCCAGGACCTCACCAAGAAAGCCCAACAGAGGATGTACTTCCTGCGGCTGCTGAAGAAATTCAATCTGCCAAAGACAATGATGGTCCATCCTCACCTCCTCCATCACCATCTGGTACGCTGCTGCCACTGCCAAGGACAATGGCAGACTGCAGTGTATCGTTTGCCCTGCAGAGAAGGTGATTGGCTGCAATCTGCCTTCCCTCGAGGACCTGTATGCCGCCAGGACCCTGAGGCGCGCAGGAAAGATTGTGGCTGACTCCTCCCACCCCGGACACAAACTCTGTGAAACACTCCCTTCCGGCAGGAGGCTGCGGTCCATCAGGACCAAAACCTCACACCATAAGAACAGTTTTTTCCTGTCTGCAGCTGGCCTCATCAACACGGCCCGGGACCCCCCTGTGACTCTGACTCTAATACCCCCATAAACCCCCCTCCCCCCAAAAGGCACTACACGTTATATTAACGTAAGCCCCAAGACACACTGCATACTGAACTTTTGCACATCCCTCAGTTAATATTTTACACATCCTTCACAAAATGTACAGCTCTTCATTTTCATATTATTGTACAGTTTTGTTTTCTAATTTTATCTTATTCTTTTTTATTTTATATGTCTTCACATTTTTTTATTGTTAAATTCTCTATTTTACATTTGTATTCTTGACTTGCTTTTTATAGTATTTACTTTTTAGTGGCTTTATTTTATATATCTGTATATATTTCTATTTTTCTCTACTATGCTTATTTATGCACCAACACACCAAAGCAAATTCCTTATGTGAAAACCTACTTGGCAATAAATCTGATTCTGATCAAATGATACGCACTATAACCTTGAATAAAATGATTGATTATTGATTTCTCTGGGTTTGAACAATGTTGGAAACATTTGGGATAAAGTACACAACTCAACAAAATAAATAACATAGATCTAGTTGTTTTAGATATTTTAATGCGGAAATGTCACATTTTATGCCTTTAATATACAGTAGCATTTTCATTAGAAATGCCTGGTAAATGCATATTTCAAATTCCACATAATTTATAACACGTTGTTAAAACGTTGTAGAAGCTGAGATAACCCCGATGACATGGTCAGCCTTATTTTCTCAGACTTCACAAAGCTCCTCCAGAGCCACAAAAGACATACAACTACAAGAAACTACAACATACAACTGTTTTCACAGGCTGTGTAGTACTCCTCATGATTATAGGTATAATACATACAGTATCTATACATACCTGTCTGTATATTACATACGTGCACATAACTGTGTATATAGAGATTTATTGTGAAGCACCTTGTCATATCAGTACAAACACTTTAGAGCACTAGACTTGCACTAACCATAACCAACTATATATATATATATATATATACACATATATATATATAACATGGACACACCTTTTCATGCAGATTGTACATTTGAACAGCTCCAACTAAATGAATTTATTCAGGCTCTCTTCTCAAAGACATGACCTCCATTAAGATGATTTTTTTCTATAAAGGAGATAAAAGAGGAAATATCTCACAGCCTGCTAGAAATTCAAAGTGTCAGTAATGCTTCCTGATCCTATTCCCTTGAGGCTATGCAGAGGGATTTATAATTCATACATAAAGATGGCATGATTATTGTTGCAGTCTTAATCCAAATTGCAACAGGCTTTGCCCTGAACTTGTTACGTCAGCAGCTCTCGACTCCCCTCTCGCTTGTTGCAGATGAACAAAAACCGCTGGAAGCCTCTTTCTGCTCCGAGATCCGCCGCGTCCAGCCATGCCAAATCGAATATTTCCCCCGTCAACTGTGTGAAGCCAAGTGACACTGGCACCGCGCTAAAAGCTGCAGGGCGAACTGGGCTTTAGGGTTACAACGCGTTTGTTTCTCTCTCTCCCCTTAATTCTGGGGTTGAGTGACTCCGTTTTGGTCCAATCTCTTTTTGCCGTGGCTTTTAGCGCTCTCACCACCTTCCACCATTACGTCCCAAAGCAAAACGGACTTTTTAGCGCTTGCTTCTCGGACTTTCCAGAGAAAGAGAATCGTCGCCGCTGTAGTAGGCATTGTCATGGTTTTGGCTCTCATCATCGCGATTCCCCTGCTGGTCCAAACTTCCAAGACCGATGCGCACTACGAGATGATGGGCACCTGTCGGATGATATGTGACCCGTACAACCCCAAACCGAGCGCCACGGCTCTGGAGGTCATGCAGGACCTGAGCGCCATCCCATCTCCGACCTTTGTTCAAGGGACTAAAGGCGAGCCGGGTCGGCCGGGGAAACCCGGGCCGAAGGGGCCGCCAGGCGAACCGGGGCCACCTGGTCCGAAAGGGCCTCCGGGGGATAGAGGAGATTCTGGAAAGACGGGATATACTGGCGTAGTGGGCACAGCGCGGACCGAGACCGGTGGAGAGCTGGGCTCTCCTATCGGCGGAGCAAAGATAGCGTTTTATGTGGGTCTGAAAAACCCTCACGAGGGATACGAAGTGTTAAGGTTCGACGACGTTGTCACGAACCTGGGGAACCACTACGACCCGACAACCGGAAAGTTCACTTGCCAAGTGTCTGGAATTTACTACTTCACCTATCATGTGCTGATGCGCGGTGGAGACGGGACAAGCATGTGGGCAGACTTATGCAAAAACGGACAGGTAAATATTCCCTTTGTGTACCCTTAAAACCTGTGGTATGGTGTGCACGCGCTGATTAAACAAATTAAGGTTCTTGCCTCGTGTGTGAATCAGCTCTCCACTCGCAATTACGAACTCAAAATCATCTAAAATCCATAACTCTGGTGTAGATGTTGGTTCTTTATTTTGTCCTGTTTGGTCAATAAATGTAGGCTATAACATGCTGAATGCTCGCGCTTTATGGTTTAAGGTATTTTAGGCTGTGCGCGCATGTGCGTCTGCCTGCAGGGGGGAAATATACTGCTGAAAAGCTCTCTCTCTCTTAATTTGCAGGTCCGAGCCAGCGCCATAGCTCAGGACGCCGACCAGAACTACGACTACGCCAGCAACAGCGTCGTCCTGCATCTGGACTCCGGGGATGAGATTTATGTCAAACTGGACGGAGGCAAGGCGCACGGCGGAAATAACAACAAATACAGCACGTTTTCCGGCTTCCTTTTGTACCCGGACTAATACGGGATAATCGCACCACTACATCCCAGAACTGTCATAACAGAAATAAACTTCACTTTAATCTACAATCAACACTGCGGATCAGACCGACAAGAGGAAGATGCCACCCTGCAACGAAGCACTTAGTCTCATATTCAGTCTTAAAATCGAACTTTTCTTATAGAATACGGATTATAATTTTTTTGCCAGCAGGGATGAAATAATTCCACTTATTTCCACAATAGTTTCACATGCTTTGCTGATTTTCTTTCTCCGCTATGGCACGTTCAAGGACCCTTGTGAAACGTTTGTTCTGCTTTGGAAATAAGGGAAATTATCGTGATAACAATTCAAAATATAGGAATATAATAACCTCAGAGTTGTATCCCCCCATTGTTTTGAGATTCTGCTACTCTGCCTTCACACGATGGATTCACAGTCTATATTTGCAGTGCAGGTGTTGTTGTGTTTTGTCTTTGTGCATTTTGTGGAGTTGAGGTTGTTCATTGCCCTGTAGAGGAGTGTATTGAAACTGAACTGAAAATGCCTTGATGCTCACCCCTGTATACAGGGGGCATTGCTGTGTGACTCACAAAGATATATATACAGTCTATAAGTATGTATGCACTTATGTATATATTTATTTTAAAAAATGAAAATCAGTGAACTTATATAAGCTGTAGACTATAATTAACTGTCCATCCAGTGTTGCAAAAATGTTTCTATATGTCTTCGAATTCCAGTATAAATGTTGTCAATAATTTCAATAAATGATTATATTTTCTAAGTTGGTGTGGGAGTTGGCTGTCAGTAAGACCACCAAGGTGTAGTCAAAGTGGAAGACCAAATATTTCCTGTGATCAGGAACAATCAGATTGTACAGCAGGATGTAGGTTTGAGGTAAGAGACAGAATATTTTACACCAGGCCAGAGGCAAATCATTCCAGGGAAAATATAATTTCACAGCTTTTTTACCTCTGACGCCAGACTTTTCTAAGCAGCTGGTTTTGGGGTTTCATCTGTATTCTTGTCTCCTGATCTCAGAATCCACTTTGTGTGTGAATGCACCTATGTGACGTACAGTGGTGAAATGTGACTAATTACATTAACTCCAGTATTGCACTTAGGTGCAGTTTTGGAGTACTTGTACTTTCGTGAGTATTTCCATAAATGCTACTTTATACTTCTACTGCATTGCATTTCAGAGGGAATTATTGTACTTTTTACTCCACTACATTTATTTGACAGCTATAGTTACCTTGCAGATGATGAGTTTACAACAAAACACATGATAAAATACAACACATTGTTAAAGATTAAACCAGTGGTTCCCAACCTCTGTGGCTTGTAAATCCTTACCAAAAAAACTGTCTAGTTGGGGCCCCTTGTCTGATGTCTGTGAGTTATTAGCAGTTCCACCTCACATGGTTTCATTTCAACAACTGTTTGAGGCCCAAAGATGTAATATTATCAAATATTTCTCATAAAAAACAAAAAAAAGACTACAAATTTGTGTAGCAAAACGCTTATTTCCTCTCCCATTAGTCATCTGAGAACCCCTCATAATATTGTGAGGGCCCCTATGCGTTGGGAACCACTGGACTAAATAAGCTGTATATAAAATAGTTAAAATCAGCTCAACCTCAACAAGCTACAACAGTAAAATGTTATTCACTGATATATACTTTCATATATAATAATAAACCAGTCTCAGCGAACATTTTACTGCATAATGAGTACTTTTACTTTTGATACTTTTTGCTGATAATACTTCTGCACTTTTACTTAAGTGAGAGATTGAATGCAGAACTTTTACTTGTAAAGTCCTTCAAGTTAAATTGTCATGTTAACAACAGTGTTAACATGAGTATGTTTACATTGTTGTACTCACCACTAGAGACATGAAGAAAGAGAGAAAAACAGAGCGTACGCTGTGTCAGAGAGAGCCAATAAGACAGACAGAAAGAGAGCCTGCATGCATGTCATCCCAGTATGTGTGTGTGTGACACAGATAGATGGCCTTGTCTTGAAAGAAAGAAAAGAAAAAGACAAGAAAGGCTGACAAATGATGCGATCCTTACCTTACCATGCCACCGTGGATTTCTATTAATATGAAATGAGAAAATTAGACAGAGAAATGCATAGCTAAAAAGGAAAATGCAGAATGCAATGAAATGTAGCAATTTCAGAATGTAACAAAATATAGCAATTACCAGCAACAATATGTGCCAACGATAACATGACTGAATACTAAATTTGGGCACCAATATATCCTGCAATGACCAAAGTGGTATATTGCTGGCTAAGATCTGAAAGAATTTAATGACCAGGATAACGAGAATGTAATGCAGAGATCGCCTTGACTGTAAATAACAGATAAAATCAAATCGAGACAGCGAGCAGCAGATAGCCAAAAAGCCAAATATCACCACTGCAAAGAAAATGCACCAAATATGCACCACATACCAGAATACAATGAATATGAGCAGTTGGCTGAATACAATGAATATGAAGTACTAACTGGTTACAATGATATGACGGCATACCAGAATACAAAGAATATGACCTCACTTACCTGAAAACCATGATTTGAGCATTTAGCCAAAGCAATGAAAGTGTAGTAAATAGCAGAATAATAAATAGAGCAAAGAGCAGAATATGAATGATTAGCTGAATGCATGAGTATGGAACAATTAGAAGAATGCGAATAGTATGTATTATCAGCAATCTATATGCCCACTGACGTAATGACTGATACTTAAATCTGGGCACCTGTAGGGCCTATGATGACCAGCATGTAATATTGACACCAATGATCCGAAATAAATTAAGATGACCAGATAATATGAACGAAATGCTGAGGTCAGCTATGACTGGAAATACAGGAAAATAAGATCTGAAGGGGACAGTGAGCAGCAGATAGCCATGAAACCAAAACACCACCACTAGTCATATGCATTATGTATTGGAGAATCTGTGCTGTGAAGTTTGACAGCAGCAATGATTGGCTGATGGAAATTGGCAAAATCTGGTTGGATAAGTGCGAGAGTAAACACCCATAATCAGGTGATTAAGAGAAGCAGAGAGAGAGAGATGTGAATGAATGAGGCATAAAATAGTCTTCCTGATTGAACATTATCTTTACCCTGATCCACAGCAGATATGAAAACAAAACACATGACAAAGATTCAGCCAAATTTAAAGGACCATGTGAACCACAATATACTTTTGCAGAAAGTGAATAATGTACAAACTATCAGGGGGACCTTGTGTGTAGACACATTGTTGAATCGGTTGTGTTAAGGAAAGTGTAGAACTTCTAGCGGTGGCTGCGTAGGCTTGTTTCCGACTTGCGTCATCAAACAATTCTAATAACTCCGGAGTCCAAAAGTAAAACGTTTATTAAAAGCAAATAAATGTAATCAATAAATAAACAATAAACAATTGAACGAATTGAATGAACGATACTTAAATTTTCATGTCTTTGCATGTAAACAATATAACTAAAATAACATAAATAACTTAAATAACATTTAGTGCTGGTACAGACAGCTCTAACACACCGGCCCCTAATTGTCAAATGCATGGACTGTTTTACAATTACCACATGAATTAAAAATAGAGCTGCTAAACAGAACTACTCTGTAATACACAGATTATGGAACCTTGTGAGTATTTGAGAGTCCAAAAGTCTTCCTTTCTTCTGCGTTGCAAACAGGAACTGAAAAAGGTGCTTGTGTGTGTGTGTGTGTGTAGACAGAGGTTGCCAGCACATGTCTCATCTGTCTCTCTGCATGCACTCTCTATTACAGCACTGCAGACTTCAGGACCACGGACAGAGGAGACTCCTGCTGCTTTCAAGTACTCCTCAGAAACTCAGATTTCTCGATATCAGTGTCTTGTGCATCAAATCATTTTTCAGTTAGAACTTAAAATAGACCCTGTCTTTTAAGTTTTTTGGAAATCAAGCTCTGCACAAATCAACTCATCTTTCATATTACTTGTGTTTTAATTCAAGGGAAACTCCACTGATTTTACACATCAAAGTGTGTTTCCAGGTGTTGGAGAGTACTACTGCATGTGTGAAAAAGCTGTATAAAGCCTTTTGTGTCTCCTGAGTGAGCGGTGTGAAGTCTGATAAATGTCCTCAAGTGATGTCACTTGAGTCAGCATCAGTTGGGGTAAAGACTACAAGTTTGAAAATGAAAACAATCTGTTGGTGTGGAGTTAGAAAGAGGTGAGCTTACTGGACCTCTGTAGCCTGCTCCTCATCGCTGCTTGAGGCCAGCAGCTCGAGGCTACATTAGCTGCTACTAGCACAACACACCCGAATCTCTGCCCTTGAAGGCACTCCACATTAATATTTCAGCACCAGGGACAGTGCCTGTCATTCCCACTCCTGCCAAAGGCAGTAATTTCATACGGCGCAGGGAAATTAAGTAACATAACAGAGTGTGGTCGACAGGCAATCTGGTTTACATCTTTGGGAGGGCAGATCTGAGGTTTTTATTTTTTTGTATCAGAATAACAAAAATCAAATAAATTTAATTCATTGGCCTGCAGGAAAAACAATCCCAGCATTCTTGCCCTCCTACACAGAGAGCCAGAGGTCAGACTGTGTCACCAAAAATGAAAGAAGAAAATCTTAATTATAACAATTTAATCAAAATATGGGCTGTGTAATTGGTATTTAAAAAATTAAAAAAGTTACTGTGGGTGTGCCCATGGTCTCAATTGTTGATGTAAAAGAACAGGCAACATCTGTCAATCTGTCAACTGTAAAAATAACTGTAGGAAAATACTGTTACATCTTGTAATTTTAACCATTGAATGATTAATTATAAGTTTAGTTGTAGATATTCCTTTACCCCCAGGAAGCTCTCCAGTTTAGTTTCACAATCATTTGCACCCCGCAATAATAACAAAGAGGAAACTTAAATGTAATGTAATGTAATGTGGAACTGCCTGCTGTGATGTCTTTATGGTAATTGGAACCCCCATTGTTGGTAATTGGTATTTTTATTATACCAATGCTTAATTTTTAAGTGGTGATTCATTGATTAGTCTTACTTTGAATGTTTAGGTCTGACATCTCCTTGTACAATTGCCTTGTCCTGATATAAGTGCAAATAAAACAAGGTCTCTGGTGAGTCCTGCATTTTGCACTTGAGTATGGTACATAAATGTGCACTTGAAAAACTGTTGCCACTTTCTTACAAAACGTATTTGGCCAAACAAATTAGCAGTATGAATGTAATGTAGTTTGACAGCTCCCATCCATTACATTCACAGTTTCAGATCTTTCCTTCTGGTTCACTTCCTAGACCTATTAGCCAAAACTAACAAATATAAAAAAAACTCTCTCCTATAAAAGGCCTTAAAAACTTGTTTTCTCAATTCGTTTCTCACTATATGTAATGAGATCCTATTTTGTATTTACATGATGTGTTCATGTGCTTTGTGATAGATAGATAGATAGATAGATAGATAGGAGGCTGTTCTCCCTAGGCACATCCTCCAACTCCTCTTGGGGGATCCCAACATGTTCCCTGGTCAGCTGGAATATATAATCCCTAAAGCGTGGTCAATGCCTGCCGCGGGGTCTCCTCGCAGATGGACCTCCAAAGATAGGCATTGACTTCCTTCGCAATGACAGCCTTCTGTCACGTCCTTCCGCATGTCCTAGCACTCACCTTGTCCCCATGGGTGAGCCCAGCCACCCTGTGAAGGAAACTCAATCCATGATCCTATGCTTTCAGTCACTACCCAGAGCTCATGGCCATAGCTGAGGGTGGGGATTCATATTGACTGGTAAATAGAGAGCTTCAGTTTTGTCAGGCAGTGACCTTGACATGCTGACCCACAACTACAGAAACAGTTTGTGTCTTTATGATGCAAATTTGTCTGAATTTCACATTTGACACAACGCTTTGTCAAAGAATCAGCCTGCTCTTGTCTTTGTTTATTGATTTCTTAAAAACTTTACACAAGTGCAAACATCGGACTAGCTACAGGCGTAACTGTCAAAACAAATAAGACTAGATTTAATATGATAAATGTTACCCCTTTGAAAGGCACTTCACTCTGTGAGTTAAATGCCTTTAAAATTGGTGACATTTCACAGAACATACAAATCAGAGCTCTGAATCAAAGGTAAACACTCTATGTGCCATTGAGGCAGAAATCTCTGTCTCTGTCGGCAGCTGTCAGACTTCATCAGACATGCTCGTTTACCATCACCCCTTCTCCATCCCACAAGCCTCTTTGCTAAATGAAAGGCAACAGGTTTTTATGGCACTACACAAAAATGTGCCAAAGGTGGGACACCACAGCGGCTGGGATAAAACACTCTATTTGTCGCTTTCCTACCTCTCTCATTTAGCCTGCTTTCAGAGGGGCAGGCAGGTGCATGCTTTATGTGTCTGATTGACACCTGAGCCAGGGGTCTGACACAGATGCTAGATTCCCTCTGCACCAGCACTAATAAAACAACAAGACGCTCGCTGTCACTTCCAGAAAAAAACAGGAGAGCTAGACACTGCTGCTGGCAAGCTTTGGGCATCACGTGCTAACTTTTTCTGACAAGAGGCAGCAGTTTAAAATAGGTTTGTCTTTCAGAGAATAAACAGAGGGACTATAAGGCCAAAAGAGCACTTGGGGGAAACATTTCACAACAAAGAAATCCAATATGCTCTAAGAGGAGGGACAAAGACTTAGGTGGAGCATTACTACAGGAATATTGTGGAGTTTGTTTTTACTTTTGTCTTTTTGAATTTCTTCAAGGAGGAGGGCCAGGAAAAGGAGGCCATGCTAATCAGCAGTAGCACAGACACCTAGCCAGTTTGCTCAGTGTCACTGAGATGACTAACCAATGAGTTACTGGCCAGGAGTGACCCTCCTGCCCCATTTGCAGAAACAAATGTCACTTCCTATTGGCCTGCTTCAGGAAGGGCTAGGGTAAGGGTGTCATGATCCGTAGTCTTTGTCTGTTTCCTGTTTTATTTTGAAGTATAATCTGTCCTGTCTGTTCAGTTCCTGCCCTCGTGTCTGTTGATTAGCTTCACCTGCTCCCTTTTTCACACCTGCCCCTGATTTCCTCGTCAGTCTCGTTCTTATTTATATCGGTCCTTTCCTTTTGTTCCCCGTTGGTTCATTGTCCTGTGTTGGATGTGTTCAGAGCTCCTAGTGTGTTGTTTTCATGTTCCTGTGTTGAACGTATTTCTTGTGCTTCTGTGTTTTCCCGAGTCTGGACTTGCCTGCCTGCCTTCCTGTAGTTACAAGTAAGCCTGCAATAAAACAGTTTGAGCCTCTGTGTAGTGTCTGCATTTTGGTCCTTCTTCTGCTGCTCCCAGTACACATCGTAGCAGAATGAACCGACCAAGCATGGACCCAGCAGACGCCTGGAGGGAGGAGCTGCATGCCCTTCAGGCAGATCGCAGGGCTCTTCAGGCAGCTCTTTGGGCCCTCCAGCGGAGCATGTCTCAGCATGGCATGTTTGGAGGGATAGCTCTGACTGTGACGTTCGAAGGAGTGGCCTCTGGACCTTCGTTTCCGTGGGTCACGGACCGGTTTGTCGCTCTGGGCTTTCGGCCTGCTTCCCAGCCTGCTGGCCTCCATCCAGCGGCCCGGCCAGCACCTGGTCTCGTTCCTAAGCTGTGGCTACCGTCTGCTCCCGTCCAGCGGCCGCAGCAGCCTCTGCCTCTGTCTCCGGTTCCTGTCCCGCCACTGCAGCCTCCGCCCAATGCACATCGTAACAAAGGGCTTTCTGTGACAAGAAGCTTAACCCATCTGCAGCCTGATGAGCTGCCATAATGTAAATGAAATGAAATCAGACTAATGGAGGTAATGAATGTAAGGGAGAAAAAGAGCGATATCCAGGATTTATACACTTCTCCTCTCAGCTGTTTTAAGGCTTGGTCACACTGGATTTTAAAATAACAAAATTTCGTGGCAAAAGCAATTTGGTGCTGCGGCACCCCCTACTGGATTGCGGATGATATGAGTATTGAATTTAAAAAAATATTTTAATAACAATTAAAAATCTGCTGTGGATCAATTCACGCTCAATACATACCAAATCAAATAACATTTGTTCTTAACAAGTATTTAATTAACAATGAACACTGCGATACAACATTTAAATTTAAGAGGCAGAACCCTAGGCCCTAGAGTGTATTCATTTTGTATTCAAATAAATTCCATCCCATTAGTCCTTGTGTGTGTGTTTTATTTTGAAATCACTTCGTGTCTTGTCATTTCACTTCCTGCCCTCGTGTCTGCTTGATTAGCCACACCTGCCCCCCAGTATGCACCTGCCCCCGATTCCCTCATCAGCCACTTCCCTTCTTAGACCAGATTGTCTTGTGTTCTCAGCCAAGCTTTCAAGCCTTTTTGCCCAAGCACTGTTTGTGATCGGATTGTGACTTTGCTTTGTTTTTCATAGATGACCAGGATTCTGCCTCACCCTTGCCAGTACCTCTGCCTCGCTACCTGACTTTTGGATTTTTGACCTCGGCCCGCTCCTGGACTCTGCCTCGCTACCTGACCTTATGGACATTAGGCCTTGGCCTGCCTCTGTTTTTCATTACCTTGGTGTTTATTGCCATTAAGACTTCCTTGTTGTCTGCTCTTGAGTCCACCCCATGTTGCCTGACACTAAGTGGCAAAAAGAAAATCAATACTGCTTTGTAGTTCCTGACTTTTGGGAGTTGAGCCTTCGTGAGTTGGTACCTACTTATGAAATTGATATGCAATGCTGTACAGTGGTGCAAATTGTTATCGTCATTCAAACCTCTCCCTTTAAATCATTGCTTCCAGTCTCAACCAATTTTCTTTCATATTTTTTTTTTGAAACAACTATAAAAACTAAAAGGCTAGTTTAGGGTGGATTTATTTCACACATGGACAGCTAATATGTTTAATACAAACATCAAGCATTTTATACATCATGCAAATTGATCTGCATATTCTTTATATCTGCACATAAAGCTGCTATGGCATTGCCCATCTCTGTTGCATGATAGTCTCCACATAAAATAGCAAGTCCACAAAAGCAAGGTTCTATGAGTATAGCTGTAGCCCTATAAGAGCTGCCTCTGTTGCGTTCATCCCCACACGCACGTGCAGTCGTGAAGATTTTATTTTCGCGCTACTGTACACTTTACAATCGCCTCTCAGGTCCTCATCTACAGTATAACGCGGTCAGGACCTGAGCTCTGCATCCAAAAGCAAGCATTTTCTTCAGCCAATGCCAGTGGAGCAGGGGGGCCTGGGTTTTAGAGGGCTACGCCTATACTCAGAGGGCAAAGCCTAAATGAAATAGAGAATCTGGTACAATATGTAACTAACGTTCTAAGTGCTGTCGCTGTTGGGTTTAGGGCGAAGCTGATGTAGTCAATGCCCCACTGTGACACAAGTCTACAAGCAGATAACGTATACTAGTTCACAACCCCCTAAGTGCAAAGCTCAAGAAGGCAGGGAGGTATGGGCTATGTCCTGGTCATTTACCATGTCAGGTCCTGTGTGGAATAAACAGAGTAAAAATTACACTCCCTTCACACAACACGACTGCCACCGCAGGAGAGTGGGACGTTAGTTACACATGGTACTGATATGCAGCTCACTAATCCATGATAGGATTAGATGAACATTTCTTGGCACGTGCGTAGAAGTGCCAGATGTGACAACACGTCAACGGCTGTCTAGCGCACTTAAAACTGAGTGAGTCTCAGTTTTGAGAGGACTCCAATACCTCGCGCAGATGTAGGAGCCTGGACCATGGACGGCTCCAGACAGTTTATGTGGAGAGAAGGAGGCTTCTTCCACTGCTGTTGGGTTTATTCATATCCAACCAAATAAACCCAACAGCGACAGCTCTTAGAGGGCGAAGCCTATATGAAATAGAATGACAAAAAAGTGAGGGTTGTGAGATGCTTAAGAAAAAGAAGTAATAGAAGAAGGGAAGAGAGTAAAAGATTAAAAGCAACCATTTCTTAAACACAAATTTTATTTCTGGCTTTTCACAAATCTTTGTTTAGAGTCCTGACTCTCCAGTATTTCACAAGAAAAAAGCACTGTTCAAATGAAACAAATCTGCAAAGGGAACATCACTCTTTGATTGCTCTTTGCTGCTCACAGCTCATGATCCTACCAACAAGTATTGTGTGTGTATCCATTGCCTGATATATCTAATTTCTCTGTGCCATAGAGCTCCAAAAAAATTGAGTCACAATAAATTACAGTGTGTGTTCAAGGTAATGAATAGACACTAGAGCACCAAATGTGGATTAATCCGCATCTGAAAATAGTGCCTAACAAATGCATTATTTCCTCCTGGATGAGTAACATTTGCTAAAAACGACAGTGTCCAGTTGTTTAAGGAAATTATTGAGCCTTTTTAAAAATGAAAATATATATATTGTTAGCTGTTTTTTGTCTTCAGTAGTGTGATGGGGCGGCTCCGTCACTGACTGCGGGCAACACATACACACACATACCCGTACATCCCCGTTAGGTAATCAATAAAACTTCTCCGTGTCAGTAGCGCGACCAAGGGTGCACACTTGGTAGTGCTATTTACAGCTCGGCAGATACACAAACGGGGCACCTCAGTGTTAAGAGTCACTCACCATTGTTGTCGGCCAGAAACTACTGCGAGACGGACTAACACATTGTTGGTTTGGTCTTTTCGTGGGATTTTTTACATTTAGAAATATATTGACTAATGCCAGCCTTATACTTTAAGACACTGGTTGAGTTAACAGCTAAAACTGCTTAAACACTAAACACTACAATAAACGATTAGGGAAAGATCTCAGTCATGGTTATGGTTAGGAAAACATTCTTTTCATTGTTAAACCATTTTTTTGGCCACTTGGATGAACAGAAACAAATTGTGAACACACTGACATATCAACCTTTAAAGTTGGCCTTTCTTATGGCAAACATGTTAGCAGTTGCTTATTTACACACCCAGCAGTTACGGAGCAACATTATCATTAATTTGAGGTTGTGTTTGTGTCCACCTGTAAGTCCAACATTTATTCTTTTTTAGCTCTATTTTGGGGTATTTACCAGCTCCTGGGGGAAATATCTGGCTCTTTAGCTGCTGAATCCACTGTGTTCACCAGCTAGTTGCTATCTGGGTCTGTCTGCCGTTGGGTAGTAGTGTTCAGTGGGGTTTTAGAGCTTTTTCACTGAAAGCAGCTTCCTGCTGCAGCAGAAAGCATCACTAAAAGAAGCGAGAGTTAACCAAAACAGTAAGCCGAAGGGAGCTGCAGATTTGGGTGATAATTCTCTGTAGGTTCATCAAACTTTAGCTGCTAAATGCTCCACTATATTGTCTAGCTAGTCAGTGCTAGTCTAGTTGGTAAAGTTGCAGTCCATAAAACTGAAACAACGAGCTAAAAGATTGTAAAAAGTCCCATAGGTCTCAGAGGAACACGGAACGCGGATGGTAATTCTCTGTGGGTTTGCAACTGCGAGTGAACCCTTTCACGCTGTACATAGTCATTTTTCCATGGTTAAAAATATTCATTAGTGCATGCTTGAAGCAGATATTGAGAGACTGTCCTTAATACCTTTGTACTGATCTGTCCAACACTCAAAAATGAAGAAAAGAATCCTTGTTGACCCAGCAGCTTGGAGCACATCAGTCCCTTTACTCCTCTTGGTGCTCAATTCATATTCCAGCAGACAAATCCAGAAACCAGTAAATAAAACTAGAGGGAATCTCTTTACATTCGGGTGAGTCAAGTTTTGTATTGCCTTGTCTGACCTTGTGAAGTAACTGTCTTTTGCCATTTGTGCGTTATCTTAAAACAGAACAGAAATCAACTCCGGCGCTCCTGTCAAAGAGCTGATAAATAATGGAAGGAGTAAGAATTGGCTCTAGGGAATTAAGGTGGGAGTATAGCTTTAACAGACCCAGTTTAAATGTAAAATGTCTGAGTCGTGATTGAAAGTGCAGGTGTGTGCATACGCGCATGTGTGTGTGTGTGTGTGTGTGTGTGTGTGTGTGTGTGTGTGTGTGTGTGACACAGAGAAGGAGGAAGGATTTATGGGAGGATATGGGGATTTCTGTCTGATCGGTAAATTAGACCACAGGACGCTCATTGTTTTGGACTTCTAACAGCTTCATATACGTGTGCCACATTAGGTTGATGGGAAAACACACAGAACTTTTTTTCCTTCTTTACAGTCAGCATAGTGTTGCGTGTGATTGGCATGTCTGTGGGCAGACCGTTGTGCCAGCCCTGTGACAGAGTTAGGGGGGTACTAAGCATGGCATGAGTCAGTGCTAGAGACACTTGGAGAGGTCTGGGGTGACGTGTCATCATCAGAGTTTCCCAAGGCTCATCTCTAGGAACATTCCTGTATATTGTGTCCTCTATGTCTAAAAATTATTAAAAACACATCAATAAGCCACACCTTTGCTGTTAGGAACTGTTTGTGGTCAGGTTATGTGGTGGTGTTTGTCTGGTGGTGGTGTGTGTGTGTTCCTTCCTATAGAAGATCTGGGTCAAGGGGCGTGGCTGTCTGCCTCTGCTGGCGTTACACTCCTGTGGCTCATCTATCTTCATCAGATGGAGGAATACAAATACCGGGAAGAGACGTGTGCTCGTCGCCAGATCGTCCAGTCCACTTGAGTGGTACCTCGTCACGGCTCCTCACGTTTGAAACTAAATTCAGTACTATCTGAAGTCTTGCTAGTTTTGATAACTCCTGTTTACTCTCTGCTACAGAACACTGGCAGCTTGTTCCTGCAGCGCCGCGTCTACTCCTGCCTGCTCTACGCTACAGCATCCTGGCTGCTAGTTCCTACTGCATCTTGTCTCCTCATCTGGAACTCAGCCCATGTCACCGCCACAGACTAGCCCCAGCCTGCCACGCTATATCCCAGCTCCACCACCAAAGACGTACGCCTAGTCACCTTCTCGTCTCTTGGTTCCGTGTTCGTGTTGTAAATATAATACCTTCTTCATTTACCTACCTGGTTCAAGTTTTGTATTTGGGTCCGGTAAAGAATGATCTGGCCAGTAATGGACCCAACAGACTCGGACCGGGAAGGCTCCCGCATTCTCCAGGCTGTGTCAAGCCAGGGATCTCTCCTTGGCCAACACAAACACCTACTTCGGGCACTTTCTGATGGTCAGCAGGCTACCAATGCCGCCATTATCGGTTTGGCTCGGCAGGTCGCCAACATGGCGGCAACCCTGGATCCTGCAACCTCAAGACCCTCAGCCTGGTCTCCCTCTCTGTCTTCAGCTCCACCTCTTCATCAGGACTCCCACGCTCCGGACACGGAACCATTTGAGGGGGACCTATCACAGTGCTGTGGATTTCTGCTCCAGTGTAACATGGTATTCAAGTTACAACCATTAGCTTATGCGTCAAGCAGCAACAAAGTGAACTATGTATTGACATTATGGGGTGCAGAGTCTGGATCTGTGGTTGTGGAGCTGCAGAGTCTGGATCTGTGGTTGCGGAGCTGCAGAGTCTGGATCTGTGGTTGCGGAGCTGCGAAGTCTGGATCTGTGGTTGCGGAGCTGTGGAGTCTGGATTTGTGGTTGCAGGCCACCTGCTGCCCCCGTGTTCCTGCTCGGCAGCCGCTGCTGCTATTGTTGTTATTGGTCTTATTGTTAGTATTACTATTATTATATTGCTATTAGTATTATTTGTAATAACATTAACATTAATACCATTACCACTACTGTTACATTACATCTGTATGTAGAACTGAACTGTGCTGTACTGCTGTATATTCTCTTTTGTGCTGCTCGCTCTCTCTCTCTCTCTCCCTCGCTCTCTCCTCTCTCTCAACCCAACTGGTCGAGGCAGATGACCACCCACCCAGAGCCTGGTTCTGCTCGAGGTTTCTGCCTGTTAAAAGGGAGTTTTTCCTTGCCAATGTCGCCTAGTGCTTGCTCTTGGTGGGAATTGTTGGGTCTCTGTAAACATAAGGAGTCGGTCTAGACCTGCTCCATATCAAAAAGTGGCCTGAGATAACTTTGTTATAATATAGCGCTATATAAATAAAACTGAATTGAATTACTCAGGGGCCGAGCTCTGGAGTGGGCTCACGCTCTCCATGTTAATGCTAAGATCGACGAGATGTCTTATGAAGAATTCACCCAGGCTTTATCCCTAGTCTTTGATCATCCCGACCATCAAGGAAACGCCACCCAACGGTTGTTCGATCTACAACACACAGTACTCGGTGGAGTTTTGTACCTTAGTGCCAGAATCCGGGTGGAATGAAGAGGCCTTAAGGGGAGCCTTTTTACAAGGGTTATTCGAAGACATCAAGGATGAACTGGTTTCATGGGATGAACCTAGGGGTCTCCAGGCTCTAGTCACTCTCGTAATCTAGACGACAGGCTACAGGAGCAGCGCCTACCACCGCCAGGGACCCAGACCCATAATACCTTCTCAACCTCCCCGCCTGAGGACCAAATACTCCACCAGCACAGTTGAGAGGTCCGGGGCTTCCGAATTTTAAGTCCAGGAGGAACCAATGCAACTGGGACACACCCGACTATCCCCGGCCAATTGCCAGCACCGCTGGAGAGAGGGATTATGCTTCTACTGTGGGCATGTACATCACGTGGTGGCCCAGTGTTCCTCCCGGCCAAAAGATCGGACTCGCCAGTAGATGTGGGATTACAGGGCAGTCAAATCGTTCCTCCAATTCCACCTCTTGTAAAGTTTACTATGCATGCTAAACTATGCTTCAACCAAGTAACTTTGCCCCTCCAAGTCTTAGTAGACTCCAGAGCTGAGGATAAATTCATTGACCAGGAAGTGGTGAGACAGCTCAACATTACTAAACTAACACTGACACCTCCGGTCTCTGCCACCGATCTCTCGGGTAAACTGCTGTCACGGGTCACTCACATTACTGCACCTGTTTCTATCAAACTGTCTGGAAATAATCAGGAGGAGATTTCGCTGAAAATAATCCCTACCTCTCTGCACCCTGTTGTTCTAGGTTATCCTTGGTTGCGACTCCATAACCTACATCTGGACTGGGCCCGGGGAACAGTTGTTCAGTGGAGTGATTTCTGCCACTCCATCTGCCTGAAATCTGCTTGTTCCCCAGTCTCAATTCCTACCGTCCATCAGAATATCGAGCCCATTGACCTCCCACGGAGTACCATGACCTCAAAGCAGTCTTTAGCAAGACAAAAGCCCTGTCACTCCCCCCCCCCCATCGCCCATATGACTGTGCAATCGAGCTTCGGCAAGGAGCACCCCTTCCTACCAGCAGACTATATCATGCGTCTCAGCCTGAACGCGTGGCAATGGAGAATTACCGAGTCTCTGGCATCGGGCATCATCTGACCGTCATCATCTCCCTTAGAGGCGGGGGTTTTTTTGTAGAGAAAAAGGACAAATCTCTCAGACCATGTATTGACTTCCGTGGGGTCAATGACATTATAAATATCCTTTGCCATTACTCACCTCCGCTTTTGAGTTTCTGCAGGGGGCTTCTGTTTTCAGTAAGCTGGATCTCCGCAACGCTTATCATTTGGTTCGCATGCATGAGGGAGATGAGTGGAAGACTGCTTTTAACACACCCCTTGGGCATTTTGAGTATCTCGTCATGCCACTTGGGTTAACCAATGCCCCCACTGTTTTCCAAACCATGGTCAATGATGTTTTTGGGGATTTTCTGAATCTTTTCGTCTTTGTGTATCTGGACGATATACTTCAAGAATCAGGAAGAGCATGTGGGTCATGTGCGGTTGGTACTCCAGAGACTCCTGGAAAATAAGCTCTTTGTGAAGGTGGAGAAATGAGAGAGTTCCACTCTCCTACGATGTCTTTTCTGGGGTATGTCATTTCCAAAGGGCAGGTTATGACCGATCCAGAGAAAGTGAAGGCCTTGGCCAAGTGGCCAATCACAAACAACTCCAGCAGTTTCTTGGGTTTGCCAATTTTTAGCAAAGGTTTATCAGAAACTTTAGTAGAGTGGCAGCACCCTTGACCAAGCTCACGTCTACCAGTGTACCTTTCTCTTGGTCAGACCAGGCCGACCAGGCTTTCCTACAGCTCAAGGAGCTGTTCACGGTGGCTCCCATCCTTGTGCAACCCGATCCCAAGTGACAGTTTGTTGTAGAGGTCGATGCATCAGACTCAGGGGTTGGAGCGGTATTCTCCCAGAGGTTGGGAACTGACCATAAGCTCCACCCATGTGCCTTTTTCTCTTGCCGCCTGTCCCCAGGAGAGCAGAACTATGATGTCGGAAATCGTGAACTGCTGGCGGTAAAACAGGCCTTGGAAGAATAGAGACAATGGCTAGAGAGCGTAAATCAACCCTTTCTCGTGTGGACCGATCATAAGAATTTAGCCTACCTCAGCTCGGCCAAGAGACTTAATGCTCGCCAAGCCAGATGTGCACTGTTCTTTAGCCGTTTTAACTTCTCCTTGTCTTACCGACCTGGTTCCAAGAATGTCAAGCCAGACGCCTTGTCCAGACAGTTTCATCTGCCAGAAGTCCCAGCCATTCCAGACACCATCCTCCCTAGATCGTGCATGGTAGCGGCCCTCACCTGGGAAATTGAAAGCCTTGTTAGGGAGGCCCAACGCACCGATCCAGGTCCCGACCATGTCCCGGAGAATCGCTTGTATGTCCCTCCTCCGGTTCGCTCCCAGGTGCTTCAATGGGGGCATGCCGCCAAGTTTGCTTGTCACCCGGGGATTCGTGGCATGTACACCCTGCTTCAACTGCAGTTTTGGTGGCCGACCCTAGAGAAAGACACAAAGGAGTTTGGTCGAGCGTGCCCAGTGTGCGCTCGTGGTAAGACTTCCAATCTTGCACCATCTGGGTTGTTGCGACCACTCCCGATCCAAGGTCATCCTTGGTCTCATATTGAGTTGATTTTGTGACAGGACTGCGCTTGTCTCAAGGCAATACTGTCATCTTAACTGTGGTGGACCGATTTTCCAAGGCAGTGCATTTTTTGGGTCCTCCCAAGCTTCCCTCGGCCAGTGAAACAGCTGACGTGCTCGTAAACCATGTGTTTAAGCTTCATGGCATCATGGAGTTTTGCCATGCTATGGGAGCCACTGTCAATCTGTCGTCTGGGTTTCATCCTCAGACTAATGGTCAGACTGAAAGAACCAACCAGGATTTGGAGTCTGCTTTGTGATGTGTCACCGCCTCAAACCCAGCGAGTTTCCTGTGTTTGGGTCCGGTAAAGAACAATCCTTAAAACTTAACATTTGCATTGGGTGACATGTTCTATCATTACCATGAACATGGACTCAGTCCCACATACACCCTCCTGCAGCCTGGAATACTCACTAGAGCACCAAATATGGATGCTATAAAGCTCTGTAGAGCTGAAGTGTATGTATATTTTTCCCATTGTTAATATTAAAATATCAATTAATGCAGCTTTAAGCAGATATTGACAGCACATCGTTAATACCTCTGTAAACACACACAGCTTGTTTTCCGTCTTTATAATTAGCATAGTGTTGTGTGTGATTGGCATGGCGTCCCGTCGTGCCAGCCCTGTGGCGGAGTCAGGGGTGCATAGTGTGTGTCACTGCCAGAGATGCTCCCTGACTGTATCAGGGGACTTCGCATGGAGAGGTCTGTGGTGTTATGTCATTGTCTGGCTTTCCCAAGGCTCATCTCTAGGAAAATTGAAATTCATGAGCAGTGATTACCATATTTAACATGATTGCCATGAAATGCCATCACTTTTTACTTCAGGTTACAACGCCACATTTCACTTACCTACCACATGTAAAAGTCAATGACTCAGGCCTTTGTTGTGTCTGGCTGACTTCTTTCATGACAATTTGTCAGAAACAGTGGATGTTTCATGTGAGAGACTGTGATAGCAACCAGTCTGTTGTTGTTAGAGGGGCCTGTCGCAGATGAAGGCATTTTGTCCCTAAAGTGCTGCAGCTGAGCCCACAACGGCCATCTGTAGGCCTCAGGACAAGTTTATATTTAAACACCTCAGATGCTGATAGTGTGCACCAACTGACACCATACCAGTGTCACCCTCATTCTTACCCTTACTTACCCCCTCTCTTCTGTTACAGAAGAACTTAATTGATCTACATTACATTGCCAGTTCTCCTCCACTTACTCAAGAATGAAAAGAAAAAAAACGGTCAGCTCATTTTCTTTCTTTTCTGTCATAAATAGTTGCTTTAGGGCTACAGAAAATTTTGTTATGTCTTATGTTATGTTATGACCTGTGCACACATTACTGTTTCTGCCTCAAATTGTCTTGATGATTAAAGACTTGCTGGTGTATTGTAACGTCACCTTATTATAAAGAAATTATATAGAAACACCCCCTTGCCCTTCAGCAAACATAGTAAATACATAGCATCCAAATACTTTCAAGAGATTACAAATCAACAGGTCATTGAAAAGCATCAAACTAGTAATACTGTATGACTAAAACCAAACAACAACCTCTTCTATGCAAAGAAAATGTGTTTTCCATATAATTAGATATATCCATCCATCCATTATCTATATCCGCTTATCCTTAGAGGGTTGCGGGGGGCTGGAACCGATCCCAGCTGACATTGGGCGAGAGGCGGGGTACACCCCAGACAGGGCGCCAGTCAATTACAGGGCTGAGACATATGCTACATTCACACTACTCCGTACACACAAGCATTTTACCACAGTTTCAGAAATAATCTCCGTCCATACTACACGCCTGAAAACACATGTCACATGACCATTCATGTACACTGGGCATACGCCAGGAAGCAGATTGCCTACTCTGCAGTTGGGTTCTTATAGTTGCAGAACATATTGCAAACGAAGAACAACAGTTCTGTTGTGTTTATATAGCTGTTTTTGAGGATATCATGAAGAATAGAATGGTTAACTGAGTCGTGTTTTGTGTTCACAGGTCAATTGACTACCAAACTCAAGGTCATACTGATCAAATACAGGCAAGCAGTTGATTTGGGTAGAAAAAGTGGCCAGTAGTCTTGCTCTATTTTGAGCTCTGTGAGTCCATTTGGAGAGGATCTCCTGCAACTCACGCGATATTTGAGACTGGCGATGTGGCGATGGAGGCCGTAGAATTGATCACCAGCTTGTCTGACACTGGGTCGTCGTCCATGCCGTGTGGGGATGGAGTTGCAGAGAATGCCATGTTTGCAGAGATGGTGGCAAATCAATGCTAGAGACTCAACGCTACCCCAGGTGGCTACAGGAGAGAGAAACTCAAGAGAAAACTCTCCATGGATTCCGTTGCACAGGAGGATCTGGACAGAGGCGGCTCCTTCAACAATTAGAGGCGACCGATGACGAGTTTGTGCAGACAATGGGCCAGTGGTCATCTATGATGGACTGTCTGAACTCTGATATTGAGCATCTGGCTCACCTCACACCACTCACCAGACCACCTATTCGTACGGGCACACACCCACAAGGAGGCCCCTCCAGGAGTACAGCCTGCACATGGTGAGCACAGCAGTCCACCTGCATGGAACAGAGATTACAGAGACTATACCCATCTGTAAATGACCAAAGAGCTCTTCCTGCTATGGTTCACACTGTAAAGCAGTGTTCACGTTTGTTACTTTCTTAGCCTACATTTGCACCTTTTGAATCATTCTGTTTTACTCTTTAATGCATGTTTATAGTTATTTGATATTTGCACATGTATACAAAGTTTTTGTCCTATTTGTTTTTGTTCTATTATATATTACAAATACCAGGGCTGGTAAAGAGGCAACAGATAATAATTTATGCTGTTTTTATTAAAATATTGTCAATAGCATTGTGTCTTTGTCTTTCTTTTCCATCACTGTATTTTCAATGTCCTTTTGTGTCTTTGTAAATAAAGATAATCTTACATCCTTTCCATCAATGTACAAACTCAAATACTCCACAATATGATAACATATCCTACGATTTCACATTTGCCAGTGATGCTTATAGCTTACATACACATGTACTCTTTTAGTTGGGCTATTCTTTAAAGAGACGAAATTATGTGTTTTCTGAAAATTAAAGCATGTAAACCTATTCTAGTAGACACCCCAAATAAAAGTATGATAATAAGTATAATATGGTGTCTTACACAGCATTTGAATTGTATTTGCTTTACAGAAGAATCACCTTTTCTCTTTAATGTATAATTACTGTAACAATTTACAAAACCTTTTGTATCCAGCTGCACCGCTAAATGGTAACAGACAGCTAACTGATCTGACTTATTCCATTCACTATCTAACTTGTCTCAAGCCTAGTCTTCGGACAGATACTGGTGGTGGGAACTTATACACTGATTCCCCCAGCACCAAAATGCAAACAGAAACTGCTGACCCTCTGGAAATCAGGGAAATGCTCCCAAGACATTGGGCACATCCCAAGTCTCTCATTTGATATTTCCTCGCTCCTCAATCCTCGCTTGAACTGGAAGTTGTTCTGGTCCACCATCTTGAAGGCCGTCCCAAACACTGCAAAAACTAGCCCTACTAGAAAGAAGCCAAATAATCTTAAATATAATTGTCAAATTGTCTTGTATCGAGCAATTTATATCTTAATTTAAGATTAATAATTAACCAAAAAAAAAAGTAAACCAGTTGGTTGAAACCAAGAACCTTCTTGCTGTGAGGAAACAGTGCTAACCACTACAGCACCATGCCACCTAAAGTAATTCTGACTACGATCAATTAACTTGTACTACTACTAGAAATGAGATTGGCTTGCTAGACAGAAATTAATCTGACATTTCTTTTCACTTCTTTATTGTTGAGTCAGTATATCCAGAGGCTGCACTGAACAAACGATTCAAAAACAATATAAAGACCATTGGTGGTCATGGTGAAAATGAAAGTGTAAGACCTATGGCAAGGTAACAAATGGAACAGTGCTTTAAACCTTCTTATAATAAACAGGGTTTGTACAGCTTTACTGTAAAAGTCAAGCACTTTTCAAGCACTTTCAAGGTACCTAAACCAAAGCTCTCTCAAAGCCTTTATCATCACATCTAAATTGTTACTATAAATTCCAGAAGACAAATATGACGACAGGATCGTTTCATTTCAAATATTAAACAATATTTGGTTTACAGTGATTGTGTCAATAACAAAACACCAGATTATGTTGAAAATCAAGCATTTTTCAAGGAGCATGTTCGAATTCAAGCATGTTGCTAACCTTGAAAACATAACAGTTCAAATTAAGCATTTTCCAAACTTTCAAGACTTTGTACGAATCCTGTTCATTTCAAGGGTTTTACTAGCTACATAGATACATACTGTCTGCAGATGGGTCAAGGGTCATGGTAAACTGTTTTTTCAGTTTTCATGTGTATGTGAGCCATGCAGTTTTTGTTCAGCACGGTCTTTCATCATTTGTGTAGACCAGACCGCGGTTCTCTTAGTAGTAAAATTATGAAATGTGAAGCAGCAGCTCTTGTTGACAATGTATAAAAATAGATGAACAAACTTTAATTGGTGTCATTTCATAAGAATCTTAAATTGAGAAGTTGTGCAAGAGGTCTTACTTTTAAAATATGAAAAACAATCTTGTTCCTCTGCTGGAATATTATGGAAACCATTGTTGTAGCTTGTTACTGGTTAAATCTAGCTCTATATTAGCTGGAATATCTTATTAAGACAAAGCTAGATATATTTTCTTAAAATGAGATTACTTTTCTAATGAAAAACATGCTTGACAAGATTATTTTTCTTTTTAGACAAAAAATGAAACAAATTTACTAGAAACAAGGATTTTTTTACTTTCTTGAAATTCCTTTTTTGCAGTGAAGCTCTTTATTTCTGCTCCGAGGAGTGAGGAGGGATATCTGAGCAAGGATAGACGAGTGCAGCCTTCACGGAAGACTTTCACCGGCTGACACGCCCCCTTATTGCAGTTGAGTTACTAACTCAACTGCTTCCCTTTCTCTCCTCATTCTATCTATCCTTCTGTT
>LKNJ01004407.1:0-25794 GCA_002120245.1 Maccullochella peelii
CCTGCTGTTATTACAGACACCTGAACTAACCAGAGACACTCGACTGTCCCGCTGTTATTACAGACACGTGAACTAACCACAGACATTCGACTGTCCTACTGTTATATGCCTGAACTAACGGCGGACTCTTGACTTTCCTACTGTTATTACAGACATGTGAACTAACCACAGACACTCGACTGTCCCACTGTTATTACAGACATGTGAACTAACCGCAGACACTCGACTGTCCCACTGTTATTACAGACATGTGAACTAACCGCAGACACTCGACTGTCCCGCTGTTATTACAGACACGTGAACTAGACTCTGTTCCATGGCCTGATTTTTTGTTATTTATGTTATTACAAATGTTAGTGGTATGCATGAATGTTTTAATGAATCAAAGTTTCCACTTCGGCTCTCTATTTTAACTGTCCATAGTTGGTGTAACATTTGGAATGGATAAAGAGTGTATTGCCCTCTGGACACCAAACCTTACACATACTGCAGCTGTGTGAGGAGACTGCAGGAAGAAGAACATAAACAGGCTCAGAAATGCAGCTACAGTTAAAACAAGAACAGGGAACACTAAGGAGTACTTTGCAAGGGGGTACTTTGCAATAATTACTATATGTAATTATATATCATGATGTAGTAAATTCAACTATTTATGGATAAAACAACGATGTCAAATTAAATAGCTGACAAATCAAGGCATTTCATCAATCTGATTCTAAAGTCATGAAGCTGTAACAAAATCTAAACCTGCCAACCAGTTTTGATCGCTTTTATAATATAATAAATGTGCACTTTAAGTGCTGCACACGAGCCACTCGGAGGCAAAACAGAGGAGTTCTTGGGTTCAGGATTATTACATAGTGACTGACTGAGCTCCACAGTGCACATAATGATCATAATGATGCTGGCTTTCTAATAATCATTTTAGCAGTAGTATGTTTGGTTTCATATTTCTGTGGATGTCAGTGTGTTCCAATGTCCAATGGCTTAGATATAACAGTTAGTCAACCACTAAGTTCATCGTATGACAGAGTTAATCAGACTATTTCTTTGCATAATTGATTCTTGATTCTTCTTGATTTTCTCAAAAACTCCCAACCTGGTTATCCACTGAGAGTATTTGCTTCTTTCTTGTTTGTTTATAAATGGAATTCTTTTTTTTGTGGGACTGTAAAATGAATCAATAGATGTTTTTCCTGTGCTCGCTCTCTCTCGCTCTCTCTCAGATGGGATGGTGGGTCAGGTGTCTCCAGAGGCGTTGTTCTCCAAACTACAGACAGAGGGCAGCAAAACGGAGGCAGAGTCAGAGGTTAGAACTGTTAAACACACACACACACACACACACACACACACACACACTGTCTATAAAACTCTGCCTGTCTGAAAGCCCTTGGAATTAATATAGTCCACAATTCCTGCATTGTATAAATAATTTTGTCTTTTCAAGGGGATGTTTTCCTCTTCAGTTACGCAGATATTCTGAAGGGTCGCTGATGACTATCTTACAATGTGTTTTGCAGATTCACCTATATGGTTATATGGTGGTTATCATGGTATGTCAGAGATTCCCAACCTCTTTTGGCTCCGGTGCCCAGTTTTAGGTGGCCCCAGCTATTTAAACTAAAGTTATTGGATACTTTTTAAATGACAGACAGGAATTTTAATGAAAAGTTATGAAAGAAGATTTTAGTCTCCTATCAAGATCAAGATATACTTTATTTGTCCCCATGGGGGAATCTGCACTGCACAATGCACTTCCACTATAAATGAACAAATAAACAGCACAGAGCAACAAGACAGACAATAAGCCCAAAGCACAATATATTGACACTGATGTTCAAGTGAACTCGTCATGTCTCATGAGATGGTCGTGCTTGAACGCCACACTGCAGCCTCAGTCACGGGGTGTAGTCGTGAGTGTGCATCTCATCTCATCTGACATATCTAGCCTGGACATACTTTGATTTCATGACAATGAAAGCATGAGCAGCCCATTAGACAGTCAAGTGTCTGGTTGGAGGGAGTTTAGCAGTAGTATGATCTGCTCAGCAGTAAGCATCACCGTCACCGGTTGTGTGTCTCTGTCTGCAGGCTCTAGCTGATGAGTTTCTGGAGGGTTCTCTGCCGTTGGACTCCTTCCTCGACCGCTTCCTCTCCCTGCGCTCCCTCGCTCACAAAAGACGGGTGCGGATAGAGAAACTCCAGGAGATCATGCGGCAGAGGAGCGAGGGCAATCCCACCGCCATGACATCATCAGCAGGCATCAGCCAGGATCCCGCCGCCACGTCCTCACCATGGAATCCACAGACAACAACAGCAACAACGACAAATCAGCAGCAGCCGAACTCCAAACCTCAGTCCTCCAGCTACCAAAACGCCTCGCAGCCAGCCTCCTCGTCTTCAGGGGGCTCCTCCGGCCTTCCCTACAGCCCGTACCCCGCCCAACCCCCCAACCCAGTCCCTGTGGCGGCAGCAGGCTCTGGCCCGGCCAACCCCCCGTCACAGTTCCCTCCGTACCCAGGTTCCGGGTCACCTTTCACCCCAGCAGGGAGCTACTCCGGCCCCAGGCCTGCTTTCGGGCCTCCAACTTCAGCCACCTGCCCTTACCCGACCCAGCCCTCCTTCCCTGCGCCACACCCGGGCTCAGCATTCGGCCAGTACACCCCCAGCCACCCCCAGAGTGGCCCCGCGCCCTACCCTGCCTCCTACAGCTATGGTGGCTACAGCTACCCAGCCGGGCCCGCCTATTCCAATTCTCAGTCGCCACCAGGGAGACCAATCTACAGACCAGGATATGGAGTTCCACAGCCGTACTCCTGAAAGCACTTCTACTACACTACTCCTCTGTCTGATTTCTTCTTCTCAATTCTTCCCTTCTTTGCTGTCTCACCCGTTTCTTCTCCCTCCCTCCCTGAACTCCAGTCTCCTTACCCCAATTCCCTCTCCTCCTGTTGTCTTTTTACCCTCTTCCTTTCTCCCATCCTCTCAGATTCAAGAGGTCTCTCGCTTTACTTATCTTTGTTGCACTATTTCTCTCTTTCTCTGAAATACCACTCTGTTGATCTCTCTGTCTTTCTCTCTTTCCTTTTCCCTTTCTCTGTCACCCTTACGACCCACCAACTCCCCCACACTAGTCTCAGGTTGTTGCGTTGTGTTTAAGTGTTAAAACACTTGTATCTGGCCCTTCATACACTCACTGTCCTCCCTCTTTCCCTCCCTCGTCCTCTTCCATTCCAAGTGTGTGTGTATGTGTTGCTATTTGGCAATCAGAAACACACAAGTGCACCCCCCCCCCCTAAAAAAACAACAACAAATACATTAAAATAATCTGTCTTTGTAACACTACATCAGTGTCCAGTAGCTGTCTGATTCATACTGTTATTCATGAGCACAGTCTGTATTGAGAAAACGACTCGTAATGGAAGATTTATGTCCTGGGCCAGTTTCATTAACTAACTTATTCAATTGGAAAAGTGGATGGCTGGTCTATGAGCTCTTCCAGACCCTTACCTACTCCAAACATAAATGTGGCAGGTGAATTTCATTATGCACAATTACCTGTGGACAGTGGCAACCACCAGTAACTCCACAAACCAGTCACCATTTTTATTTCTTCAACCAAAGAACTATGTGGCGATGGCAGCGCTTTGTCTTTTTTCCCTTTAATTTAACGTTAACATCGAAAGAGGAAGTTAGATGCAGCTGTGTCAGCAGCTGTGCTTCCCTTTTCATCAGTGCCACACCAGAAAGTGGCACAGCAATGTATGTTGTTCAAGCTTGGTGACGTAGTGACTACTCACAGGGCTAGTTGGTGATATGCTGTATCTGGCGAGCTAACTGCTAACACCCTAGGCAGCTGGGAACAATAGTTGTGAACCAGGCTTCTTTTCTATTTTCTCTGTACTGGTTGACTCCCCCTGGTATTTTTTTCTCAGGATTGTTCATCATATCATTCAATAGAATTACTGAAGGGGGATAAAAGCTCTCCAAGCTAAGCAAGCGCTTTAGCTACAGTCCGAGGTCAGTTCATCTTGTTTCAATTTTGTGCTGAAGAGTGAGCAAACATGCCCTACATTCGAGTCACAGAAATAAGCCACTGTTTCCCAGAAAAATAAGTAGAAGTAAAAGTTTAAAGCTGCTGCACTAATTCATTTTTTTTCTTTGGCCACTTTGGGGCAGCAGAAAGCTTGTTCCGCTCCAACAACATTTAGATATTATCATCTTGTAAATAATAATGATTAGTGCAGCTTTAAGAAATGGATGGGTCTTTAACAAACCTTCCCTTCCCATGTATAGTGAATTCAAATTTGAACAACTTCCCCAAGGCATGTCTCCATTCCTTGACCCAAATAAAGGTGGCAACAGCTTTTCACTTGTTAGCATATCTTACATTTGTAGTTTCATGTATGTAGTTTATTCCACAAAAATTACAAACAGCTCGCAAGACAAGTCAGGAAGGGAGTACTACCAGATGTTTGTAAAATGTTATGGAACATGCTGCTGTGGAAGGCAGATGTTTGTTACAACATATGTTAGCTAGCTTAAGCAGCAAATGTTAGGGACAATTGGCAACAATCAGCACTAAAGTTTTAGTCTTAAAGCTCTTCTCACCTTTCAAATGCTTGGGATGTGGGCTTGTTTCTTGCTAGCAATGAAATATAGATTGTTTGATGGAGATTTTGGGGGCGTTAGGCGCGCTGTAGTCCCGTAGTAACACCCTGATTTGAGACAATGATACCTGCTGGAGTATCTGTTTGAATCAACACAGAACCAAACATGGTTCCACTTCTTTGTTCCCACCAACACTCCTCTGTGGTCCCCCAAGCCTCATCACTTCCTCCTCTGTCTTCACCTCCTCTCCATCACTCTCCTCCTCCTTTCCACATATGCTCGTTGAACATGAACTGATGCTTGACAATGATTACCAGAAGAAAATACTTTTATTTCTATCAGTGAGAATACATGTGGTCTGTATAGTTTAATGGAGTGAAAATATAAAAGTTGGCAATCAGTTCTGTGTCAATTGAGTCAATTCAAATAATATCATTGAAATTACAATGTAGGTAAGGATAATTTATGGATCTTTTAGAAATAGATCTCTCTAAATTTGTATTACACTTTGGAATAAACTAGAATATCACATTAAATTGTTACCTTTTAAATGTAACATTTCATCAAACTAATTATGTTTTGTCTTTTACATCTCCTCTCAGCTACTTCACAGCACTTTATTAGTATTATCACTAGCTAAAAAGCAGCTATACAGTGAAACATTCTCTCCCTGATATTGATGTAGTGCCCTCAAGTCCTAAAATGTCCTCCCAGCTCAAAATCAGTGAAGTGGGAGGATTGGAGGGAATTCAGGGTGCTGTAACGCTGTCAGGAAGTTTGTCTTTAAACTAAAGTGCCAATATTGTCACATAAATATGTTGGAATTTCAGCGTATTAAGTGTTTCAAAATATCACAATATTCCTTTCATCAATGAGCCGTGATTGAATTGAATCCAAATTGGTCCCAGCCTCTAAAATGTATTGTTACACTCCCCAAAAGGAACAAAGTAAGGGAATCATTGACGGGAGCTCAGATTGAGTACTGAGTTGCAAAGTCATAAGTGAATGGGTCATTAAATTACCGTTTGAAAAGTGTAAATGCAGCGAGATGAAGTTAGAGGGTAGTTGTGCTGTAGCAGTTAGTGGTCGTGTGATTGAAGGGAGGGCAGTGTGCCGTATACACAGCCACAGAGCAGCCACACACAGGTTTTATCAGCACTTCATTTTTATTCCATGACACTGCATGTCAGAAATTGTTGCCCAGAGAATCCAAAAGAGAGAGAGTGAGAAGGGCCTTTTACCTGCTGGATTCTTTAATAGAACTGTAACTGGTGCCCGAGCCTCAGTAAGAATCTTTGAGTGCCCTGTCACAGCTGGACTTTCATCAGGAGTCGAGGAGCAGTGTGTCTGACCAGCAGCCAGTCAGTGATCTCATGACAGCCTCTGTTCTGTTAGTGTGACCTCCATGGGCCGACTGGACATGTAGCTGACTTCCACACCAAGAACCACCGTTAAAAAAAATCTGCTGTTGTTGTTTTATTATTATTTATAACCTGGTTTTGAGTTTCCGTTAGTCATTCCATGAAATGGTCATGACTGACCTTTTGTCTGACTGGTTGTCTGACCGCTCATATTGCTTGCCTGAATGGACTCCATTATAAAGTTTATCTGCCACATACACAGATGTCAGCAGCATTCCCGTCATTTATCGTATCTGATAGAAGTGATGGGCAACATGATGAAAACGAGACCAGGTGGTTTTTTAAAAAGTGTTTTTTCAATGGCAACATCTCTGGTACCAAGTGCTCATAAATATTCAATTTAAATGGTTTGACCCCATTTTCTGTTCACATTTTCTGTTCTTCATATTCAGAGTTTAACGTGTACCTTGAGTATGTGCTGTATGATCTAGAATAATAAGAATGTATTTCAAGCATTTAACAACTACAGCTCCATGATCCTGTGACAACATGCCTATGTCAAAAGACTCATGGGAGCTGCAGTTGTATTTGTAGAGGGTGGTGGGTGTTTTGGCACTGCTCGTCCCAAAGGTCGCTACTTAACATTCAAAGAGAGGGTAGTACTGGAACATCTTCCTTTTAGCGGGAATGACAACACGGACAAAGCTCATCCAACCAGAGACCAACAAAGTCACCTGAAGGCGCAGCACAGGTGTTTAAAGTTTCTGAACATCACTAAAACATGGCTTATGTTATTGGCTCTTGGCTCTTTGGACTCGTAGGAATGTCCAGAAAAACACTGAGCCCCAGAATTTGTACAACAAGATTTTTCTTTTCTTTTTTCTTTTTTTTTGGTCCCATGGTTTGATGAGGATGGTCTGTGTAGTCCCTCCTACCACCTAAAAGTTCTTTTTTTTGTGCTTATTACAAGCCCAGTAGACAATTTAAATGCATCATTTCTTTGGAACCAGAGATAGAGCCACCAGACATTATATGATTGGAACAGCAAATGTAAACATCTTTTTTGAATGATGTGTTGGATCAGTCTTCTGTTAGATCAATCAGCGAAGTTTCAGAATAGACTGAAGTTTCAGAATTCAATGTATTGGCAGAAGGTGTCATGGATTGCTGATATACTGGTTGCAGTGAGAAAAACGTTATCCATCGTAGCAGGCCTGCACTGCTTTTACATAAAGTGCTGTAACATAATGACTGTGATACATGGGCAAGGCCAAACTGCCCTCTGCTGGTCTGGAAAAATAGATCAAATCAACAAAAGGTTAGAAAAGAAGATATGTTGCCTGAGAATGAGGGTTGTTTGCTTGTGTATATTACTAGCTACAGACCACTAGCATAACAAAAGTTATTTAGGATGTTAGTCAAAGGTACCATCTATCCTAATAAGGCACCCTTTATAAAGCATTATACGCTGTAACTAAAGGCTGTGTTCATGATTAATCAACAATGCACTAATGCCTCATAGATTAGTTTATCTATGACACGTTGTAAGTTATAAGTCATAAATAAAATCTACTTCTTGGGTTGCCAGCTTGTGAAAAATGTCCGGAGCAGCGCTTCATACATCCATCACCCAGTTTGTGTGAAGTCCTTCTTAGTAACTACCAGCTACTTTCAAACTAGTGATTTACTAAATCAGGTTGCACCATTAAAACTGAAGAAATGTCTTCACTAGTAAAGACTTTAGGTATGTGTAAATCCGTTGCTAGGAAACATCTGTAGCGCTGTCCAATCAAGTGCTATCAGCTATGTAAACAGGAAGTCACTGTAGCATCACAAGCTGTATCCTAACTTCCAAAAAATGGCAGTTTAGGACCCAAACGATATATGAAACTGAAGTGCCAATCCTTTGTAATTGTTTTATTTACACGTGCACACATGAAGAAATGTTAGTTGTATTCATGCAGTTTAGAATGAGTAGGAAATATGCAAACCTAGCTAATGTCATCAGGTATTTTATAACCTAACCATTTATAACCCATAACCTTTTGAAATTTCAGGTATGTTATATTTGTGAAATGTAATTTAAAATCTTCCCAGTTTGCATCATTAATAAACAGCATTTTGGCCTAGTGTCAGGTCCCGCTAATTCTTCACTCTTTCATTTAAACGGCTCATATGTTAGCAAGCTAATAGAGTAATGTCTACTTAGCTCTGCAGTTTATCAGGGCCAGTCCTCCTCAGATCTCTGACCTTCTGGACCAAAAAAACAGTCATTAACAACTTATTCATGTTTAGAGCTGCAGACTTGATGGACACCCGTGGACATTTCTTAATGGATTACCAACATTTATAACTGCGTTATTACATTACACGTATATGAAAGGATAAACATAGGTCAATGGGAGTTTTCACAACCTGCTAACCCAAAATGTGTTCTCAGTAATAGTTTATAACTGATATATAAACATTAGTAAATGATTAATTAACCATTTATAAGCCATTAGTTACAATTTACATTACATATATTTAGCTGACGCTTTTATCCAAAGCGACTTACAGTAAGTGCATTTCAACCATGTGGGTACAAAAATTGCAAGAATCGTGCAAGTACATCAACGTAACTCAAATATGAACTGCTTCAAGTGCTACATTTAGAAACAATAAGAGACAGAGGAAGAGTTTTGTTTTTATTTTTTATTTATGAAGGGTTGCCTTACTAGACCTCGTTCACCCACAATCCACAGCCAAACTTGGTATCTATCAGCAGATAATCAGACTGTTTGACAGTATCATGCATGCTCCACCTGAGTAAGAGGTCGAGGAAAGAAGGCCTGTTGATGTCCTGGTGCTGACATCATTCTCTTCACTTCTGTGTCACCTGTGTTTTACTTCAGTCTTACCTTTTGCAACAAGGCGAGTCCACTTGAGGTGAAGATACTGAAACACAAAGCATGACAAGCTTTTCATATTCAACTTTAAGACATGAATGATTCTCGTGGGTTTGTACTGAGGACTTTAGTGTCCCAGAGAAAGAATGACAATAGTAATAAAAATAGTATTACAGTGTTTTAGAAGAAGCACAAGGGAGATGTTCTAATATAGTCTAGCATTAATATTATCCAGAGGGACATAACATTCAGATGGATATCTGTTCTTCTGATGATGATGAATTATATGATGATAATGATGACTGTGTGCATTGTTAAAGAACCTTTTTTTGTTTTCTTTCTGTTTTTTGGGGTTGTGAATAATTAAACAGAAGTTGATCTAAATTAAAACACTCTTGAGTCTTCATTTCCAAATATTGACGTGCTGTTCCTTTAAAAGCCTGGAGAACAAAATATAAATTCAGGAAATGTAACGTGTTGGGTTTTCTTGGTTATTTTAATGCAAGTTATTTTAATATATCATTTAAATGAATGTAATGTTAATAATGTAAGTACAGGAAAAATGTTACTGTTATGTTGAAGCAAATGTGTTTGTTTCCTTAATGTTTATCAAATCAAGCCTGTTCTTATCAAATGACTAATGTTGCCATACAGCATTCATCACACCTACTGTAAACACACCTACACTACACAACTCGTGCTGTGATCACTCAGCCACACATTCTGGTAAATGATCAAAGTCTAAAAGCAAAACTAGATTTGATTGGAGCGAGCAGAGTCGGCCATGTTATTCACTTCTGGAACATTAAGAGTACGCTCACGCTGCAGCACACAGTTTGGATTCTCATAAATGATGTGGCAGGTTAGATGTTTGTGAATCTTCTTTTGCTCAGCAAATATACGAGATCTGCTTTATCATATGCACTTGGACATACAAGTGAGAATCAGTCAGGACGATATGTGAATCATTCTGCTGCCTCAAGCTGAAGGATGAAAACAAAAATACTGGAAACTCACAGGCTGATTCTGCAAGCTGATATCTCTCACTTCACACTGGTGTGGGCTAGAACAGATATTAACTGCCAAAAGAATTTATTTATGATCAGCGTAGCGCTATAGCGGCAAGGCAACTTTATTTCTACTGCACATTTCATACAGCAGGGCAATTCCATGTGCTTCACAGGGTAATAAAAATACAGCAAGGCAAAAAGATTTACAATATAAAAGTGCAAAAATACAGGCAGGTGATACAAGAGATACAAGATTTAGAAGTAAACTAGTTTAAATCAAGTGAAAATAAAAAGACAAAAGAGCACAGAAAACTCCCACATTTAAATTTAAAAAATTATTTAAAAAATGAACGCAATGCAAAAGCTAAGTTAAGAAGATCTGCTTTTAGCCATTAGTGGGTGGAGTAGGCAGTGTCAAATAGGAACATTTTGAGTTTTGACTTAAAAGTGGTCACTTGGGAGGTTATTCCAGGTCCGTGTTGCATGATAACTAAACATCGGGACAACCAGCAGGCGAGTCCCAGATGTGCTCAGCCTTCTCGGTGTTACGGTTCGTAGCCGGGAATGGCAGGAGTAGGACCCCAATGCAGACAGGGTGGAGGCTCAGAGCAAGTTCAAAGGTAGCAGGTAAGCCGAATAACAAAAGGTAACTCCAAAGTGGAAAAACACAACAGACAAGAAAACATGAAACTATCATGAACATAAAGCCAGACTTGTAAATGTCAGATCAAAACATAAATCGATACCAAACCATGAACCACCATCACAGATCCTGACACTCGGGGGTGCATATGGCACAAGCATATCACAGATATATTTGGGCCCAGAGCCACACAGTGAGTTGTAGAGGAGCAGCAGGATTTTGCATTGAATGTGACTTGTAGCCAGTGTAGGGATTTAAGAACTGGTTGAAAGTGGTCTTATTTCCTAGTTTTTGTCAGGTTTTTTTCGAAGAGCTTTCTTTGATAGCCCTGTGAACAGACCATTGCAGTAATCTAATCGACTGGAAATGAATGCGTGGGTAAGCTTTTCAAGATCTTGCTCGGAGATTATTCCTCTGATTCTTGCGAGGTTTTTTTAGACGGTAGTAGGCAGACGAAGTAACGGATTTGATGCGACTGTTGAAATTTAAATCTGAGTTTAAGATAACGTGTGGGAGGAAAACCCCAACTGAGTCAAAAGAGTTCAAATATGAAAAGAGTTTTTACTGTTAAAGCACAAAAATACAGCAAAACACGAGTCAGGTGCTTGGAGTGACTGCAAATCAACAGCTTGAGCTCTCTCTTTTATCCTGTCTCTTTCACCCCTCCTCTCGTGCTCCGTCTCTGAGGTCCTCCTGCTTGACCTTGAGCATCTCTGTGTCCCAGCTTGGCCTGACACCATTGTTTTCTTTTTTGTAACATTTCACTTCGACTGAGAAACAATCGTGTCCACTCATGGTTTGCAGAGGTTTCTGCAGCGTCATCATTTTCAGTGTTANTTATCCTGTCTCTTTCACCCCTCCTTTCGTGCTCCGTCCCTAAGGTCCTCCTGCTTGACCTTGAGCATCTCTGTGTCCCAGCTTGACCTGACACCATTGTTTTCTTTTTTGTAACATTTTACTTCGACTGAGAAACAATCGTGTCCACTCGATGTTTGCAGAGGTTTCTGCAGTGTCATCATTTTCAGTGTTATATAACAACTCTCTTTCTCATGCACCATTATTTCTCAGTGTCAGTCTACTTAATAATAAAAAAATAAGACTAAGACTAATGATTCAGAACAGTAGTACCTTCATTGATTACTCTTTAAAATGATTCTTCACAATGATTCTTTGTCTGTACCAACCTTTAACATGATTTTATACCAACCTGACCTTTCTGACTTGACCTTTATCATTTTAGCATTGCATATATAAAATATCCCACACCATCAACGATATTTTATGGGTCTTGCGCATGGGTGTGGCAAAATGGCTCAATAGATCACCTAGATGCACGAAATTTGACAGGTAGATGTATCATCTCTAGCCCTACAAACAAGTCTATTGGACCTATACCCTAAACCAAACAGGAAGTCGGCCATTGTGACTTTTCTGGCCATTTTTGTCATTTTNATTATCCTGTCTCTTTCACCCCTCCTTTCGTGCTCCGTCCCTAAGGTCCTCCTGCTTGACCTTGAGCATCTCTGTGTCCCAGCTTGACCTGACACCATTGTTTTCTTTTTTGTAACATTTTACTTCGACTGAGAAACAATCGTGTCCACTCAGTGTTTGCAGAGGTTTCTGCAGCATCATCATTTTCAGTGTTATATAACAACTCTCTTTCATTCATACACCATTATTTCTCAGTGTCAGTCTACTTAATAATAAAAAAATAAGACTTTAATGATTCAGAACAATATTACCTTCATTGATTACTTTTTAAAATGATTCTTTGTCTGTACTAACCTTTAACATGATTTTATACCAACCTGACCTTTCTGACTTGACCTTTATCATTTTAGCATTGCATATATAAAATATCCCACAAAGGGCGGTTCAAGAGGTAAAGCAGGTCGTCCACTACCCTACACTGAACCCTAAGGTGCTACCAGTGGACAGGCCAGCACCTTGCATGGCAGCTCCGTCGCCATCGGTGTGTTAATGGGTGAATGAGAGGCCAATTGTAAAGCCCTTCGTCCGTTTACAGTGCTTAATTTACATATAAATAAACGTTACATTCAAGCCGTTGCCAGACGAGTTCACACAATGCTGATTAAGCCGATCACTGCCAGGTAAATCTCTCTGTATTTCGCAGTATACCTGAGTTTTAAAATCTGGTGTCTGTGGGGACATTCCAGCACTGGCACACCCATAGGCGCCTGAGCAATGGAGCAAGCAGAGCAGCTGCAGCCCCATTTTTAGACTTGGGGGAGCAAACATGTGCTTTTGCAACCCACTCCGACGCTGTGAGCCCCTCCACGAACCGCTCGAGGCCCAGTAGTTCCAGCATCCACTGCTTCCCCGCTGAGTTCCCTGGCTCCAGTCAGTGGGAGGCGCCATCCCTCAGCGGCTGGGCATAAGCAAAGGGGCGGCCTGCTGGATCTAGTTGGGCCTCCCGGAACTGACGCCGGTGGTCCTCTGGGTGGCGACCCATCCTGTCCAGGATGGTCCTCCGGACAGCTGGGTAGCTGCCTCTTGAGGACGCCAGCAGGCTGACTGCCGCGGTATGGGTCTCCCCTGTCAGCAGCGGAAGCAGGCGTATAACCCACTCCTCGGCACAGTCGGCTGCTCCGACATTCTGCAACCACCCTTGTCTCTGTCAGTGCCCCACGTTGGGCGCCAGTGTAGCAAGGTTTGCCACTCAGGGTTCCATTGACGGGTGAACACAAGGACCCACACACTTCTTTGATAGCACACACCACTTTATTTACACTATTCACACCGATATTTACACATGCTGCTGGCTTTCCTCTCTCACTGCCTGGGTTCGGGACAGCCAGCTGTCTCTTTCTTTCATCCACGATTCCACTTGCCTTCTTCTCCTCTTCCCTTGGTGCTTTTCATGTGTCCAGCTCTCCTCCTCCTCTCCAGTCCATGCCACTACTCAATACGGAGAGCCTTGATTATTAAACTCTTCCCACCTGTGTCACTTAGGATGCTGGCACTGACTCAGTGAGCCACTCCCCCACTATCTCCTCTGCAGCTGAGTTCAATCAACCACACTCTGCCACCACAACAACTTTGCCACAAAAGAAACCAAAACGTTCCGCAATCATCTGTAAGGTGGTCCTAAAACTCAGAGCTGTCTTAAAACGCAGCTAACCAACGGAGGCTGGTAGTGAGTTGAGGCGACAAAATCCAAAATGTAGAGTTTGTACAGAAATACAGTTTCTTTATGGATTATATTAATGCCGAATTGACAATAAGACTGTCGACATATGACACCCTTTATCTTGTGTTTCTAGAGTTATGTGTTTCTATGTAAGGGACATGTAAGGGATTGTTTAATATGCAATATTTCTTAAGGGGAGTTTGGTGTAATAATTTCCCTGGAGAGCGCAGTCTCATTTTCCTGCCATACCTCCCCTTGCCTGTCAATAATCTTGCACCCCCTCTTTTAACTATAACTAGGCGCCCATGGGCACACCGGTAGTAAAACCAGAGCTATGTAGAGAGAGAGTTGCGTCAGCAGAAGTTCAAAATGCTCGATGGTCACATGACTGACGTAGACTTCAGATAGGTCTCTCTACATGGCTCTGGTTTGACAGAGTAGCTACAGCAACTAGGAGTCTGGAGGAAAAACCTGAGAAGCTCCAAGAAAAGTCTCTGATGCTGCAGATAAAAAAGAAAGTGGGCGTTCAGGGGAAGGATTACAGTCAGAAACAGAAACAAACAGGGATAAGCATTGGTGCAGGTGTTCCTGGTTGAAGAGCTGAATGAAAAGCAGGGACTGAGGGCAGACAGGATGTGACCTTACTGATCTTGGACAGGTTGGTCTTTGTAAAATATTTGTAGCTATTACATTTACTCTACCTAAATAATGGCTTATTGTCTTGGAACTGTGGAAATTTGACTGAGCTCCCCTGTAGGTAGACGTCATGAGCATGCATCAACAGTGTTTGTGTAATTACTCTCATTGCCAGAAGGGGGAGACAAAAGTTCCACACTCCAGCTTTAAATGTAATTTTTCAGTGCTTTGAGCACCAATGAAATCCCATTCCAGTGTCAGACATCTCAGAACTTGGACACATAAAACCCAAACTACCATATCTGCTACTCAGAACATATGTTTTATGATCCTGTACAGGTGTAAACAACAGCTCAGTTGCTGGTGTGAGCGTTTCCCTCTCAGCCTGTGGAGAGGTAGACTTTAATCAGACAAAGTGACACATCTCCTTGTGTGATGTTCGTCAGTGTGACTCACTGCTCTCTCCGTTCACACCACCCTCACTGTCTCTCATTTTCTCTCCTGTCCTCACCCTGCAGCCTCTGGTAAAAACTCCACCGTGCACACCACAGCCAACCGTCGGCCGTGTTCTGTTTGTCTTGTCCCTTTCAAATTCGATCGGATCGGCAGGATGTGGTTTTGACAGAGCAAACAAGTTCTTCTTAAATCATTTAAATCAGGAACCACAAGTCAAATTAGTAAAAACTGCCACAATGACATACTTATCTTTGTTGCCCTATTGATATCTACGCATTACGTTTATTACATTTTTCTTTCTTTTCATAATAGGAATATTTGAGTTTGTTTCTTGTTGCAGCACGATAGCAGCAAAGGTCATTAATTAAATGCTCCCTGTTTACAGTAGTTAACATTATTCCATTTCCTTTCATAAACCATTATGTTTCACATACTGTACCGCACTGCTTAAGTGAACGTCACTGGTATGTGTTTAAGCGATTTAGTCCTCAAACCTAATCATGGGAGTCATATCACCTCTCAAACCATTCATAGTTACATTTGAACTATTTTATCACTGCAACTAATGATTATTTATGATTATTATTAGTTATCAATTAATCTGCCAAGTATTATATTTTATTTATTAATCGATTAATTGTTTGGTCCATAAAATGTCAGACAGTAGTCAAAAATCCAGGGTGACGTCTTCAAATGTCTTGTTTTGTCCGACCAACAGTCCAAATCCCAGAGAGATTCAGTTACTATCATAGAAGACTTGTTTAAGATGACTTAAACAATTAATTGTTTATCAAAGCTGCTGCTGATTAAAAAAATGTTTAAGCACTTAATATACTATTATTATTATTGTTATTGTTGTTCTTGTTCTTGTATAATATTATAAAGAGTACAGTCTAGACCTGCTCTATATGAAAAGAGCCCTAAGATAACTGTTGTGATTTGGCGCTATATAAATAAAATAGAATTGAATAAGAATAAGAATAAGCACTAAATACAGTACTAAATAATAATTTAAGAAAGCTGCATAAAACTTCAAAATTGTAAGAAAACTAAGACAAGAGCAGTAAACAGTGGCAGTGTAAAATAAGATGACTTACACTCGACACAGCACTGACATGTTGCTGCTGCTGTGGTAAAGAATTCTACAAAAAATGGTTTTATAGGTGAGATTTAAAATAAAAATAAAAAAGACCGTTCCAGCAGACCTGACGTTAAATAAAAGACTATACCTCCAGAACATTTCCAGACTCTATACTAAGGCATGTTGTACCTTTGAACCCGAACTATAAAGCAACATACACTCCTCTGCTCAAAGGAGGCCTGACTCTGAGCCGTGAAGCGTTCAATCAAATAGTCAAAGAGGGAGTTTTCCTGCTCAGACTGTTTGCTGGAGTCCTTTTTAGAGGTCTGGACAGGACAGAACCAGAAATTAAACCATAGGTGTCATGTCCACAGGGGATGCTGGGGACATGTCCCCACCACTTTTTGAAATGGCCGATTTTGTCCCCATCACTTTTTAGACGCATGATTTGTTAAAAATATTCAGAAAAATAGCTCGCACCAAGAAATGTTAACGAACAGCTGAGAACGCTTGGAGAAAGGTTTGTTTGCACAATAAGAAAACATACAATGCAATGTGAATATAGAAGAAACAATGTGCATTGTCTAGTGATGCATGTGGGTGACTGTGTTCCTGTTGTTCCTCTGTAGCCTAGGCTATGCCCCTCTTGACGCAATTCTTTTCTCGACCCGCCGTAATGATCTACTCTGACCTCGAATCAATCCGCCCCTTACATCGCCTAAAATCGCACATGTTGAAGACCGTTTTAAAAATGTTTCCTCATCTGAGCCCTGTCTCCACCGCTTTTTAACACAAAGTGACGCCCTTGAATTACACACACTATTTTTTGTAGAAACTATTTCACAGGACAGAACCAGAAATTAGGCCAACTTTTTATTTTTTGTAGAATAATTTTGATTTTTTCTTGTGACCAACCCCTGTTTGGGACCCAGACCCCCAGAGCAAGGCCTGTGCTCATTTGTCTTTGGTAACGGTTGGGCTGTTGGCCGTGTTTTGGTGATCTCTCTGAGTCGAGCGGGTGAAAAGAAAAAGCAGTCAACATCTCAAAGTGTTGTCTCTGACGTGAGCTCTGTTAGATATCGTATTCTGACCTGTGACACACAACTGATCAACAGATTATTTGTCAGCTAACATTCAAGTCTTGGAGGCCCATGAGCTGTTTGTTACCGTCTGAAGTGAAGGTCATCCCTGTGAGAGGAAACTCAAACTTCACTGCACGCACATCATTTCCCAGATTCAAATGCTTTGGACTCCTGAGATAGAGAGAGCAACCTGGGTGATATGTGCTGCCTTTGAACAGCGGCTGCTTCCTCCTTGTGAGAAAGACTGTGCAGAGCAGAGAGGAGGAGGAGGAGGAGGAGGTGAAAGTCTGCGGGGCTTTTGTCGTCTCTACGGCTCCGTAAACCCGAGGCGGAGGATGAGAGAAAACGAGAGTCACGGAGGTGATGGAGTAGAGCACTGAACCTGTATGAGTAACAGAACTCATTCACTCTTCCTACATAAACACGGTCCTACACACTGAGTAGTGCATTTTGGAAATTTGTCATCTTATAGGCGTGAAGCATTGCGTCATGGTATGTTAGTATTAGCTGACATGCTTTGAAATCCAGACTACAATAGAACTTTTCATTCCATTTGAGTGTAATATGTGCTATATATATGAATATAGCACACTAGGTTAGGTAGCAAACTCACACACTAATGAGCGGCCATATTGGAGGCTGCAAGTGTTATGTTATCAGAATAGACTATTGACATTCATTAGTGGGCTATTTTTGACTGGGAGCTGATCATTTTATAATTGATTTAGTGTTTCATTCATTAACTAGGAAAAACTGACCAGTCACACGTGGAGTGGTCTCCCCTTTGCTCCACTGTTATATTTAGAGACGGTGAAACACAACAGCTGTTACAGAGCAGAGTGAAATATATGATGCATAGCTTTTAACTGATGAAGGCATTTTTAGGCAATCTGCATTCCACAGTGCTGCTGCTTCTGTACACGTGAGCTTTTTGTTGTTGTTTTGTGCTTTTTTTGGTACATGTTCTAAGATTTCAACCCTTTTTTATTCAAAAGCACCAGCGTTTTTTGCTTGAGTCTTTTCAGACTCGACTTATAGTGTATATTACTAACATACTCACCTGCATATCACATAGTGTTCATATTGCATACCTGTGTATAAATAAATGACTTATTCTCATATAGAATTCCAATAAAGCACCCTGCCAACAATGCATTACATACATATAGTGTGTATGAAGAAAATAAGAGATAAGCTTTATTGTATTATTAAAACAAATATATTATGAAAAAAACTAAATTATTCTACTATATATATATATATATATATATTATACAATACATAGTATAAGTAAATTTAAAATATCTGATATATATCATATATATATGATAAGTAATTCAAATTGACTTATATTTTGGGTTGTATATATACAGTATATGTCAGCTGGGATCGGCTCCAGCCCCCCACAACCCTCTAAGAATAGCAGATTTATTTTTATATTATAATTATTTCTAATTTAAAAAAGAGAAAGACAAACTAATTAAAAAAGATATATCTAATATAAGGTTAGATTCTTCAGCTCTTCCCATTACAGCGTTACACTTTACTAAAAGTATTTAGTAAATAAATTGTCATAAATTAGAATTTCTCTGTTATTGTCCCCAATTTAATGTTGTAAAATATTGATTTGATTGTGTATGTGGGACATTAGAGGTTACTGCTCACATTCAGCTTTTGGTATGAAATATAAGTAAAACACATTGTGGAAGATACACTTACAGAGAAGCTGTCTGCATTATTAAAAATACATTCAGAAATAATATCATTTTAACAACCATGATGACAACAGGTAAGGTATCCCAATTAAGATAACATAGCTCTAAAGTCAATAACAGAAAATGCAAAACAAGAACAATTAAAACGATTAAAATTAAATTTAAAACAATATTGGAGTAGCTTAATTCCTGACTTCTGTAATAAACCTGGACACATATAACATGCGGTGCCACGTGTGTGAGCTAAATATGTACAACAAAACTAGTTTCAGCAGCCTGCCGCTGGTCCAGTCATTCCTAACAGCGTTCAGAGCCACACAGCTCTGTCAGCATACAGTATACAGTCATCTGCCAGATGAATTTGGGGGAAATGTGTATTGTAGAATATTTCTGAAACAGAGTCTTGTGTTTGAAGAGTTCACCCAGCGTGAATTCCGCAGTGTTTGACAGTGTCTCATATGCTGTGTATCATTGTTGTTGCAGATACTTCATGGGTATGAATATAATAACGTGTACAGTGACATGTAAATGGTTTATTTCCCCATTATACATGATCCTGTCAGACAGTGTGCAATAATTTCATGTTTCCAACCTTGAAGTGAGACTGTGTCTTCCTCTTACAAATGATGAGTTGAATTCATAACCCTCCTATTATATTTGGGGTCCTAATCTAATTCCTAATTTAATGGGGACAACTGGGTAAACAGACGTTTCCAATGTCCAGTACACATTTTGTACGCATCAGTGTTCTTTTAGTTGTATAAAACATACGAAATAGGAACATTTTACACACATTTGTTTAGGTTGTTTTGGCTGATACTGAGGTCACTATCACATGCAATTTTATAATGTTCACAAACGTATATGCTTAAGGGCCCTAACCTAACATAACATACCTTCTAAAGCCTCCTAGCCTTCTAAACCAGGAGTTTTCAAAGTCTGGGATTGTGCGACCCCCCCCCATTCCTGGATGCCTATGGGATCATGGTTATGTTATTTGATCCCATAGACACTCAACAATTGAGCCAAGATAGCCTAATATTGCTGTTTGACATAACTTCAGACTGCACCAAATACATAATAAAGTTCTGTCCTGAGGGATTTATTAGTTTCTGACTTTGGGAAAGTGAGAAAAACTGTAAAATTCCCCAAACTACTCTCTCTCTCTGAACTATCTCTTTAACCAAATCACACACATTTAGGCTGTTCTATGTGATCTCCTTTTGATTCCTAATGGAATATTTTTTCACTTCCATTCACTGAGCCTCCCCTGAAACTGTTTGGAGCCCCCCTGGGGAGGCCCGCCTCCCACTTTGAAAACCTCTGGTCTCAACCATTTCTCTTGGTGCTCTGTGTGCTTTCTCTTTATGCTCTCTCAATTGAACATTACCTCTAAGCAAGGGTTTTCTGCCAATTAGGCTTTGTGACAGTGAAAGTGACATAGAGGAGATTGTCTCCTGAGACTGAAGATAGTGCTGATTCTGAGGCATCCTCTTGTGATGAGAATGAGACCCTTTGGGGTCGACCCTTCTGTTGTCTTTCAACCACCAGCAGATTCCGTTCCCTCTCAGCCTCCAAGAGTGGACACGTTACCTTCAAAAACAGAAAGTTTGAGTGCTGCTAATGTGATCAAAATGGTTCCAGGCCCCACCAGATACGCTGTCAGCCATGTCCAAGACATAGAATCAGCATTTGGACTCTTCATAACACCATCAATCGAAGAGGATATAGGCCTACTTGAGATGACAAACTTAGAGGGGAGCTGTGTGTGTATGGGGACAGCTGGAAAGACTTGGATGTGACCCACTTGTAAGCCTACACTGGGTTGCTCATCTTGGCTGTAGTGTACAAATCAAAAGGCAAAGCTCACAGCAAGCCCGTGGAATACTGACACTGGAAGGGCAATATTTCCAGCCACCATGTCTCTGAAGACATTCCATGATTTCTCCCATGTCATACGCTTTGATGACAGAGAAACAAGGCGGGGCTGACCAGGGCGTGACTAACTCGTAGTCCCTTCAGACAATACATACGGTATCAAAATATGGGCACCATGTGATGCACAGTCCAGCTGTGCCTGCAATATGCAGGTGTACACTGGGAAATCCCCTGGGGAACTTCTATACAATATAAAGCCATTAAAACACCAAAAACATCTTTCTTTCCATTTTTAGGTAAATCAGTGAGATTTTATGCTGCTGCATATTTTTCCATATGTTTTACTGAAAGGGGTATTTAGGTAGTCAACAAAGTGACATAAAGTACCTGACACATAAACTTAGATAACAATTTGAATGACAAAAGAGGTTTAAATTGCTGGGGATCTTGCTCAATATACTACACAGTTTACAGTGGCTAATGTGAGCTAATGCTAAAACTTTCCATAAATACCGCTGTGTAAGTGACATTACTGAATCCTACTTGTGCTGCTGTTTCGCTACATTTGAGCATTTTCCACTGGAGGGCCCGGTGTCCACTGTGACATGAGCTTAAAAATCGGAGTCACATTCCTCATGTGTACACATACCTGGCCAGTAAAGCTGACTGTGATTAAAGCTACCTAAGGGGGAATGTTTTCCACAGCATGAACAGAGATCAGCAACCTCTTATCATTCCGTTTTCCTCTTTTATTCCCCGTTTATCATCACCTTTACACACAGTGAACCACTGAATTGACTATGTGGTCATTTTTATAGAATTCTGTACATGTAGGCGTCAACTGGAAATGCAAAAAGCGTTTGTTTTAGTAGTAGTAGTTGTAGGTGGGACCTCAGGAAAACATTTTTTAAATCCCACTTTATACATATACATATATATAGTTCACTTTAAGTCCATAGACAAAGTTAGGACCAGAAGCACTTAACATGGAAACACCACCTTTACTATTACTAACATGTAAATGAGTAAAAGAACATTTATTTAGTAAGGAGTTTGGTTTTATTATTTATTATTCAGTTTGATTCTTTCATTTGCTAAATCACTAACACAAGTTCATCACGCACGCTGCGTTTGGTCCCTCGGCCTTCCCTGTCGAAGCATGAAGCAGGCTACTGTACTCTGTCACTTAGCAGAGGCTCGTGACTCACAAGCATGTTGAAAAAAGTGAATTTAGTCTAGAGTCACGTAACTCTTCCCTTCACCTCTTCCTCCTACCTCTTCCTCCTTCCTCCCTTCTTATCATCATTTCTTATTTTCCCCACCCCTCTCTGCCTCTCTTCACCCAGCTCACTTTGAAGGGAGGAAATCTGCACTTTTGCACAAGCAGCAGCAGCAGCAGGCCGGGGATGAAGTGATTCACTGTATGGAGAGAGAGAGAGAGAGAGAGAGAGAGAGAGAGAGAGAGAGAGAGAGAGAGAGAGAATTTTACACCTCTGCACCGTTTCCTTTCTCATCAGTTTTTCTGTTGTTGGCGTTTTGATCTGATTTGTGTCGTCTGTTCTCCTCCTGTCTCTGTCTGTCTTCTTCCTCCACTTGTTGTTCATTGTTACTGTGATGGATCTCAGGACTGTGGTGACCATCTCAACTCTTTTACTCATGACTGCTGGTAAGTGCACATTATTTTTGGGACCTATAGAATATTGGAAGAACAGAAAAAACAGGCAAATAAACTGGTTTGACATTATGTTAGCTTTAACCTACTGAGATACTGGGACGTCCCCAGGCCTGAACTGAACTGCAGTGAAAAGTCATACAACATGAAAGTGAGACAAATTAGCAGCAGTAGGCTACCGCTAAGACAATAGCTTGAGCACAATATGTAAGGCAATACAGAAAAAACTTTGATACAACAAATGAAAAAAAAAACAGTATCGACTGTGAAGAACGGGTGTCTGTTTTAACATTAAGAACTTTCCATTTTGGACCAAGATCTTCCCCAGACAGTCAAAAAACACAACAGCAGCTTTAATCTGTGTCGCCTGGTTGCCAGTTTGTGCCACATTCCTGATGAATGACCAGTTCTGGGTGCCGACACTAGCCTAAAGCTAGCGTGAGGGCTGCTAGCTACGGCTGCCTTTCATGTTGATTATGTAGATAATGTTTTCTCATGTGTGGCTCCCAGTTCTACTAACCAACGTCCTGTTTGGTTGCTAAAACACCTGAGTTGGACTGCGTCCAAATATAATATGGGTTGGATCCACATAGCAAGTTTCATAGTTATGAAACAGCAAGCTGTTTCATAAATTACCTGCATGTGTAACGTTCAATCATGAGTCAAGCTGAAAAATATGCTGTGCTTTGTGCTTTAAGTGTTAGCATACACTGCTACATGCTAATAATAGCAGCGTAGTATCCTCTAAAACCATCACTTCCATTTCTTTCTTTATCACTTCAAATAACATCATTGCACACAGTTAAAGTTAAAGTTGAAGTTAGCGTGTGCTTATTGTACGGACACGTTGTCCTGACTTTGTGTCTCCTTGGTGTTGAATTTATTTCACCCTCAGACCGTCAGAGGCCTCTTAGCCTGGTTCAACAGGGAAACCTCTATCTGCAGATGGTCTCCCAGCATAAACATGTACATTCTACCAAAGGAAGGAGACGTTTCTCACAGCAGACATTTGGACTTGTCAATCACCAGGTGGAACTGATAACGTTAATCATCATGGCTGCATTCCATTTAGGTGTTATTGTACCAATGCCCTGCTATTGTGTATGGCGGCTGCAGTCAAGACAAGTCAAACTGTCTGCTGTGAAATAGGTCTATTAACCCAGTAAAATGCAAACAATATTGAGAGCATGAATTACTCATTTGTGTGTGTGCATTAAAAAAATAAACAAAATAACCACCAAAAAAAAAAAATCTGCCAGGCTCCCTAGATGAAGCATACATATATTTTTTATACTTTTTAATTCACAGAGGAAGGATGACATTTGTAATTTTCCTGGTCAGAGGTAAAACCATGTTCATATCGTCATTAGCAGGTCCCTCATTAATTTCAATGAGATGGGTGTCACATTCCAAGAGGCTGCAGCAAAAAAGCGCAAAGTTGTTCGTCAAACCTGACACCTGGCATCACAATTCTGTGTCATCCTTCAAGGCGCCGCATTGATGCACTGCATCACACATGTGCCAGCGCACCTTTCAGCGAGATGACTTTGTAACATTAATTTCTACAGACGGTAGATTGATTGTGACCATGGCAACTTTCCACACATGTAAAATGCTGTCCACAGTATTATAAACCTCTGTGCAGTGTTTTGGCGTCTGACACTTCAAACTCATGGATCTGTTATCGTACTCAAACTGGCCTTCCTGGATCGTATTTCTCACCGTTACCTAAAACAACGCAGTTGTGTTTTTCTAATACAGAGCTGTTTTCTGTCTGTACACCAGGTAAGGGCCCGTTGGTAGTTGTGGAACCCTGGTTCAGCGGGGCACTGAAGGCATTACTGACTCACTGTGAGAGCATTATGATTGTTATAACGAACATAACAACAAAGGTGGTTCAATACTTGCGAGAACCGTTTCATTAATTATACTGTATTACACTAAAAGGACTTAGATAGAGTAAGTCAATCATTATGAACGAGGCAAATATTAAGTGAAAAGTAATTTTGTTTGTTTTGATGATTGTTTTAATCTTTTTTTAATATATGGCATCAGAATTGAATTTCTATAAAGTACTGAGCCTTGATTGAAACCGAACATTGGCTCGTGAGACAGTAAGAGATATCCAGATTACTGTGTGACAAAAAAGAAAGTTTTTGCAAAGTGTGTTTGTTGGAATCGATGACTAATATACCGCTGATGGGAATCAAACTCCAGACCGCTGCAGACTTTACCCACCACTCCCAGAGGGTCAAATATCTACTGTAGAAAATACACCTCCACACACACATGTACACGCATACGTACATGTGTGATATTTAATATGTCTCAGCCTGGGATCAAAATGTTGTTGATTCATTCTCGTCGTCAGTTCCAGATCCATCAAGACACAAACCTGTTTGGAGAAATGAATGCAGGGAAACCTTGAGGAAAACTAGGAAGATTAGAAATCTTTAAAAATAGACATGACCTGATTGTTTTGGGGGCGTGATGGAAAAGCACGATAACCGCTGAGGTGCTGTAATATACTGTACAGTATGAGACAGACTGCACGCCTACATTTCAAAAACGAATGATAATTAGATATGGGAATTGTGTCTGCGTTGAAATCTACCTCAAGGTAAATCAAACATTTTGTCTATTATTGAGTCCTGTTTCCAGTATAAACACACAGACAGAATAAGGTAGACTGCTACATTAAAAGTCTTGGAAGTTGATTGTGTCTTATTAAAGAGGCAGCTATAGTGCTGGAGTTTTTTCCCAATTTGCTGGGTTCACAGGTGGTGCAGAGACCTGGATGGTGGGTCTCTGGCCTCCAGCTTGGTCGCGCACTCCAAAAACAACTGTCAGTGTTCACGGGTGGGAAGCTGGTGAGGGATCATGTCATAGTCACTTCACAGCAACTCCTCTTTTTTTAATTAACATTTTTTGATTTGACCTTTTATAAGTAAAAAGAAAAAAAAGAAAAAAAAGAGCCATATGTAATTCTGTACTGTTTGTGTACAAATCCGTGCGCACAGTTTATAATCGGTTTTGCAGTCCGTGCCCACGGAGGTTGGTTTTGGAGTGAAAAGCACAATAAATACAACGTCACACAATGTAAGCTGTGAAACATCCAGTGCAAAACACAATATAGCATTAAATCTACTCTGAAATCTAGATAATGATGAAGCGGTCGGTCCATTCTTGTTCTCTGAAATTGTTTGCAAATCCGTGCGCACACATTATTAATCCGAGGCCACTTGGGGGGTTTTTCTCAGCCGGGCCCAGGGGGGCTCCGTAGAATACGAGAAAGAGAAATAAGAGAAAGAAAAAAAGAATATTAATATAAAAATATATGATAATGAAAACACATGCAGAATATAAAACTAAAACATAACCCTTAGCAAAACACAATAACAAAAAATGTATATATAAATATACATATACATACATATATATACATATATCCTTCTATATATTCTATATATATCCTTATATATATATATACATATATACATATACATATATATACATATATAAACTTATACATATACATATATATATATATATACATACATATATATACATATATCCTTCTATATATTCTATATATATCCTTATATATATA
>LKNJ01004407.1:26259-37853 GCA_002120245.1 Maccullochella peelii
TATATGTATATATATATATATATATATACATATACATATATATACATATATATATAAGGAGGCAGTAGCAATACACCGGGGGTGGAAAGTAACATTTACTCAAGTACTGTCCTTTTTAAGGTAATTGTACATTAGGGGAAGTAGTCCACTACATTTATTTAACAGTTACAGTTACTTTGCAGATTCAGACAAAACACATGATCAGTTTGTAAAATTTGATGCATGTATTATTATTATAATATGTAGTGCACAGATACCTTGGTGTAAACAGTATAGCAAAATCTTTGACAGCTGACACATTTTTAGTGTTTCCGTATAAATATTGTTATATTGCCCAACCAAATGCACCAGTAATAATAACTTATAAATATAATACACTGTGTTGCAATATACAGTAACTCTGACAGGGGTCATTCTGACTACTTTTACTTTTGATATTTAAGGTGCATTTTGCTGATAATACTAATTATGGACTTACGTACAACTTTCAGTTTTCAAGTTAAGATTAGGATTTTGACATTGTTGAATTACTGACGTAAAGTATCTTAGTACTCTACTGGTGACACCCTTCCTCCTGTTACTTCAAGGTTTTAGATTCAACTCGAAATTTTTAAGTTCCTTTTTTTAAATCAAGCTAATCAGGTTTCAAACGAAGTCTTTTTTACTTGTTTGAAGATCGTATTTCATAGTGACTCAACTTATTAAAAGGTTATTTTGCTTTCCACAATGACACTCAAATCTCACTGGAATTACAGAACGTATTCCTGGTTTGTAGAGATTTTCATATTGTGTATACATATTCTAAGCTTGTATTATTTATTCCAAAAAAAGTACAGTGCAGAAAAAAAAACAAAATAAGTACAGTAATGTAGTTAATGGGCTAAACACAAAAAAAACAAATGAGGTGAACTGAATTTTGAGCAGCCTCAACTACTGCTGAGAGGTTCAGGTTTTCCTTTAAGAATCAATTAGAGAGGTTCGATCAATAATCAGAGTATTTAAAGTGTATAATAATGGCCCAGGAACAGAAGACAAAGAAACAGCTCTCAAAAAACAAACAAAAACACAAACCTTCAGTGGTTTCTAAAATTCAATTCAATTCAGTCTTATTTATATAACATAACAGATTATCTCTGGGCACTTTTCATATATACTCTTGAAAAACAGTTCCAATACAACTTTAAACTTTGGTCCATCCAGATAGAAAAAAAAACACGTTAACACATTTAGCATTCGTGGTATCTTGCTATGCAGATAGTTTCAGTTCTGTTTGCAGAGGCTTTGAAATCCATGCCGCTGAAACTTGTGCCGCCACCCCAAATGCAGCGGAGCTGAATAGAAGCGGGTTTGTGGTGTTCAGAGCATCAAAAAGTGACATTTGAAAAAAGTGACAGAGCTGTGAATGTTTTTATTGAGAAGCGGTTTTGGTAGAAAGTAGCTGAAAATAAAGTATCTGCATGGCTACATACCACAATAGGAAAATGAGAAAATACGTTGGTTTATTTATTTATTTATTTATTTATTTTGGAGAGGGGGTGAACTGGCTCTTAAGTAAATTTTATATATTGTGTTTTATTTACTGTGCTGATGCTGAAATGATCCAGAAAACATGTAAACACATTCACAGGGTGGCGGGTGAATTTTTTAAAACATGATGCTATCAGCAACACATATTACAGTTGATCCATGATGACATATTTAAAATTGATCAATATAGCACTGGTTGTCTATATTTGAAGACTTTATCATGTACTGGTTGTAATGTGACGTCATGATTTGGTTCAATGCTAAATGTGCTGTTCATGTTCTTCTCATCCTAATTATTATTTAGCAGCAGTAGCTAAATAGGTACTAAATTGGTACATGACTCACATTCTAAAATACACGCTAGGCAAGCAGCGCCTTGAGTCAAACAACAGGTCGGCACAGCAGCCAATCGGAAAGCAAAAGAAAAGCCTTCTGTATATTTAAAAATGAAAAGTAGGTGTATTGGAATGTATGTAGGTTAATTGCATGTAACTGGAAATGTAATAGTAACAATGATGCACCGAGTTTATTTATTTATTTGAAGGTACTGCTTTGGTTCAACAATGTTTTAAGCAAACTGGACAAATTAAGAGGCACAATCAGACCGTACACATCATTTGGAAATACTACTCATACCTACACACTACGGGCCCCAGTATTGCTGCACTGCCTTTACTTCCACCACTCACAGCTCTGTCATGTCACCACCACACTTTATGTTACTCTCTATCTGTTGACTTTGTATGATTATTGGAACGTTTTTATGGTTCTTTTAGACATCCCTTATCTATTCTCTTTACGCATTTGTGCCTGAATTATTGCTGTTTTTTTGTTTTTTTTACTCTTTTTACCCTTGCTTGCTATTGTTCTCAGAGTATCATACTGTATATATCAATAAGTGCTACACATAAGGCCGCCGATTTCTTTAAAGAATATGTATATACAATGTTTAACAAAAAAATTCAAACCACTATTTTAACAACAATTATCATCAAGAATGAAACCATACGCTCAATAAACCTTTTATTTCCATCTTCAGTGCAAAGTGCTCTTTCTAGGGTCTTTTTAGGTGAATTAAAACAAAAATTTTCAGCCCTGATTATTGTGCGCAGGTCTTCCTTTCAGGCTGCATACACCCCCAACATCCTCCACCAATAAGCTAGCCTAGCTTGTATGTTGCCCGAAAGGCGAAGCACAGGGTAAAAAAAAGACCGCACATGACTCAGGAGCGCTTGTAAAGCTCAATTGCTGTGAGCACATTGTAATACTGAAGACAACGCATGTTTATTAGTTGAACAGTGAGAGGACACTGCTGAGAGAAATGAACGTCCAGAACAGAGTGATACTTTTGAAGCAGTGTGTTGATCTCTGTGTTCTCCATACTAACTGATGTCTGTCTCCCAGGATCAGACCCAGACCTTCAGCTAGGATTCACCGCAGAGAGCAACAGCACCACCAGCACCAACAGCACCACCAGCAACTGTTCCTGCCCCAGAGATACTACAATAGCCCCTCCTCCCACCAGCAGCTCTGCACCTGCCCTGGGCCTCCTCACAATCAGATGGACGAAAAAATGTGAAGGACACGTTACCCTGACCCTGCATCGTCCCTCCAACTCCTCCTCGCCTGTCTGTTACGACAGTAAGACAAACATTGAGATTCTTCTGGGAAATGTGTGTGAGAACAAGAAAGGTTGTATTAACCCACGGCAGTGGATCGAAAGCGGAGCCGGTGAGAATAGTTATTTGATCACAGAGAGTGGAGCACAGGAGGAGCCCAGATGTAAGACACTGAAGGTCCAATGCACAGGTTGGTCTGCTGTCTGTGTGCTGTTGTTTGCCTGTGGATGTGTGTGTGTATGTGAGTTCATTTCATGTCCTTGTGGCTTGACATTTTCTACTTAAGAGGCTAACATGATGCAGTGTATAACCACAGGAGATGTGTTATCTAAAGACACACTGCCTGAGTTTGTCATAGTGTGCAGCACCACTGTTAACCTGCCTACAAACTGTAACACTTTCAAATTAGATCTGTATTGTTGTTGTTGTTGTAGTATTATATGTAGTATATATTTAAATACCGCTGCCAGTTTGAGTTTTGGTACAGATTCCAAAAGAATACTTTTTTCTGAGACCTGAACTAATTTTTCATCTATTGAAACCAAACTTCTCAAATGCATCTGTTTTTAATAGTGTCTTAACACAAACAGAAGAACAGAAGTAGTGTCTAAAATTCAGATTTAACTCAGGAACCATCTGATCCAAGTAAACAGGACTAAGAATACGGCCGTGCATTTAATGCAACTTTCAGTACGTTACAGCTTTCAGTGCTGTTTTCAATATAAATGAGTGCTATGAACATTTTTGAGTGGATACCCAAAAGCTACTGGCTCATATTTAAGATTCTGTCACTGTTTAGAAACACTGCAATAGCAGAGAGGAGACAGGAGTGAGCTTCTTACTGAAGCACATTGCATTCGCCAAGAAACAAAATGAGACTCTTCACAGAATTATGACTCAGTGTCTCATAATTACGAGAAAAGATCTTGTAATTATGAGATTAGAGATGATCGAATGATGTCAGTCCAGTCTGGTTCCTATAGACTTCATTGACTCTTTACTTAACTTCAGAAATAGTTTGCTGGCAGTTAACATGGACCCAAGCTATTTCCACAGCAACATAATCCAATCAGCAGCAGTATGACTGATCACTTAAAGCAGGGGTGGGCAACATTTTCTTCCAGAGGGCCATACTGACTTAGGTAAAGTAAGCGAAGGGCCACACGTTGGGCAATTGAATTGAAATATGAAACACTTAATGCTGAATTATATTAAACTAGATAGACATGACAGATCGCTACAATAGACACTGTGCCAGCCCAGAACAACACCCATACATAGGTGTGTGTGTGTGTGTGTGTGTGTGTGTGTGTGTGTGTGTGTGTGTGTGTGTCTCCAGCTGAGGTCTTCCCAGATTTACATGGGCCGCTGCATGCCTACAAAGTGGTGACAGCATTGCTCTGCTGTGTGCTGCTGGTCCTGTTGCTGATCCGCTTCACCAAACCCACCGTCAAAGCCCTGCAGAAGAGACGTGAGAACACACACACACACACACACACACACACACACACACACACACACACACACACACAACTAATTGCTTACTGACTTGCATCTCTACATATTAATGCGCAGTCTGCATGCACTGACACACAAAAACACACACTCTTGCATTTTAAGATGCTCACACATCTGTATGCCTCCAAATTCCTACACCAATACACACACACTTACACACACACACAATAAACACATTACACATGTGTGCATGCAATCAGAAATTTTCTGACCTAAAACCTCAGATATTTTCAGATTAAGACTGGTCAGATTAAAGATTATGTCCAAGAAAGACTGTTGTCTTAAATCCAAAGGATTCTGTCAGACTGATACAACAGAATAGAACAGAACACAACAGAACAATATTTTAACTTTTAAAATCTCAGTTCTTCAGTCGGCTTCATCAGGACTGTGTGGGTGTGGTTTGATCAGATTTGATTGACAGTGACCTAAACAGCTCAACAACTGTCTTCTGATTCTGATTCAAATGTTGCTAAATCCTGATTGGTGCATGGAAGTACGTGACGTCACCTTTTAAGCTCCGCCCACCCCAAACAAGTAAGACGAGCACAGAGAAGAAAAAAACCCAACTGAAATCTCTCATGGGAAAATGTTGTGTTCATGTGTCCATTTTCTTAAGCTGATTAAGAAAATACATTTTCAGGGCATTGAGGGGTCAGTTCACGCAAATCTGATATAAATACACACACACACACACACACACACACACCCATATATAAATATATATATATATGCACTTACTGCTACTGGTATGAAGCTACAAAGATTGCTTTGCTTTTATATGTCTAGCCGCAGTTCGAGTCCGGCTAGGGACCTTTGTTGCATATCAGTCCCCATCTCTCTCTCTCTCTCTCTCTCTCTATCATTTCCCTCATTTCCTGTCTGTCTCTAGTGTCTACTCTAATGAAGGCACAGAAAAAATACTTTAAAACAATAAATATCAATAAGGGTCAGTAGAAAAAAATGTCTTTCCTGTAACTTGGGTGAACTGACCTTTTCAGTGAATGAATGAATTACAAACTGGCCAACATACCCTCCGCAAAACAGAAGCTTTTGCAGAGAGGCGTACATCACTTTGGTGTGCAGACTGCACAAGCACAAAATCTGTTAGTCTTTGCAACGTGCAACACGTCATATTCGCAACAAGTGTCGGCGTGAGACAAAATCAGTCTGACAGTTCTGTGTGAATTATCCCTGCAGTATGTACATGCATGTTCAGTGTTTTGGTTGCTATGTTGTTGGTTTTCAGTATCAGACAGGAGGCAGAATCGCTGGATCGGACCCACACAGAGCCACAGTGGTGAGTCACACACACGCACACACACACACACATACACAAAGTCTTATAGGATAAGTGTGGTGATTTTAACTTTTAACCTTACGATCAACATTGTACTTTGTGTGTATCACAGCCTGATATATCTTCTTCCTCTGTGCCACAGAGCTCCATGGTTGTCCAAAAACTATTAAAAACACAGCCTGGGTGACATGATCCTTTAGCACCATGAACACACACACTGTAGTTTATTTGGACTCAGTCCCACACACACACCGCCGTGCTGCCCCAAATACTCACTAGAGCACAAAGTGTGGATTCATCCGCTGCCTCCACAGTGACCAGCTGTTTAAGAAAGTCACTGAGCCTTTAAAAAAAAAGAAACTATATATTTGTGAGGTGTTCTTCAAGATTTACATCTTCAGTAGGAACCAATGGGCTGAAAGGCACAGACAGGAAGTAGAGAGGTCAGAAAGTATCGAGAGACGGAATATGACTCTGCACATGAGATTTGTTGACAGTAAGAACAATATAGAATAACACTAGAGTTATCCTTTCAGTGTTTGTCTCTCATCTGTTTGTGTCTCTGTCTCAGTGTCTTACCATCGAGGGAAAACTGCAGTTAAAAACGACGGCGAGAAGAGACTGTCCTACCCTGGTAACACACACACACACACACACACACACACACACACACACACACACACACACATTTAGAACGTTAGTTAGCTCTCTGCTCCCCCAGCAGCCATTCTATTGGTTTAAACCCGGCTGCTCTTCCTGTGTGTTGTCAAATCAGCTCTGGAGCGACTGGCAGTCAGTGACAGCAGAGAGCCTTCATCCAACAGGAACAGTGACTACAACTTCTGACACACTTCTTCTTCCTCTGTCGTCATCATCATCATCATCATCCTCCTCCTCCTCCTCTATATGTGGGATGAACATGTGTTTTCATATGTGACTACCTATCGATTTGTATCTTTATGCAGGAATATCACCCCTGTTTACCCCTTTTTAACACATTATTCAAGATCATGTAAAAGTGATAATTCATCTCTTCATATACCTTTGCTGTATTTGCTGCATCACATACTAAAAATTCTGTTATAGCCAATAGTCAGTATTTACAACCATCAATGTATAGTATTGTATCTAAACTCAATTTAGCGAACGCTTTTTTATAAATGAAACTAGAAAAAGACACCAGAACAGCAGTTAGCATTGGAGCTGCTCCTTAAATAACAGCCGCTGCATCTCAAAAAGTCCTGAATGGTGTTGCCAGTTCTGAGCTCCGAACCAGGTGACTCTTGGATATATTGCTGACTAGTTTGTTTGCTAAAAAGCTCCAACACGTAAATCAGGCAGCTTTGGAATTGTTAGAAGGTGTATTTTTCACTTGGCTAGCAGTTTCCTTCTCCCAGTCTTTGCTCTAATCTAGGCTAAACTTATCCAGGGCCTATCTCTGTACTGGACACACACGGATAAAACTGAGAAACTCAAACAATAAGAGCACTTTCCAAAATGGTGGAATGTTCCTTAAGGGCCTGTGTCCACATTTTTGCTGGCAGAAAAGCGCTGGCAGGGCGCTGGGGAGCGCTGGGATGAAGCGCTTGTGCGGTGAGAGAAAAAAGCTCTGCACGTGGGTTTTGTTTCTATGACAACAATATCAACGCTACATTAAGGAGGTGACTACACAGCTAACAAAAAGCGTAGGGTGATAAAAGCGCAACACTCACCTGCAACATTCAGCGTCTGGCTTTTCTGTCTGTCTGGCTTATCATAAAGCTCAGGACAGACAGACTCCATTTTCTTGGTTACCAGGGTGACGAGCCCCATCTAATACATGATTGGTTGCCTGAAAAAAAGCGCCAGTGACGACGTCAGTGCCTTTCTGAAAAGTTGAGAGATTTTCAACTGGAAGCGCTCGGAACAGCTGCTCAAAAAAGGGGGAGCGCTCTGAAAAAAGGTGCTGGGCGCAGAGCTTTTTTTTTTTAGGCGGCCGCATACGTTCTGAACATATGTTCTCATTGGGGACAAATGAAAAAAGACGCTGGTGCTCTATGTGGACACAGGCCCTTAATCAGAAAAACATTCATGAAAAACTGAGAATATTGATTCAATAACGTCTAAATCACTGACATTGTAACATAATGAGTTTTGTTTCTTTTGTTGACTGGGATTTTTGATTAATATTATGTAACTTTTTATTTTCAGTAAAATGATCTAAGTTGTGTTTGACCTGATTTGTTGTCTTTGAAGTAGGTAAATGGAAAATGTTGTAGATTTTTGAGGAGGCAGAAAGACAGAGAGGAGGAGGAGGAGAGAGTGAGAGACGAAGGTGGTTACTAAGTGCAGAGATGTGGTTTCCTCTGCCGTTGACACCAATTTCCTGTTTGTGTTATTTCTGTCGTAACCTGTATATCTTTCCCCATCTCCTTCTCTCTTCCTCTTCCTTGTTGTCTTCTTGTGTTTCTTCCAGTCCCTCCTCATTCTTTTCATTCGTCTCTCGTCTTCTCTTTTGTCTGCTTCTGTTCTTTTCTTCCTCCCACTTTCTCCTTTCATCTCCTGCGTGGTGAAGTCAGGGTTCATTCATCTGTTCATCATTACATCACAACATCTCAGCAATCACTGATTGGATTTTAACAAAACTTTGGTGAAAGCTGCATCTGAAAATTCTTAAATAGCAGTGTAGAAGAAATGAGACTCACACGTCAGTCTGATGACAGTGAGCACAGTCTGGCCACACTGTGTTCACTTTGTCTGCACATCAGCTGACTGTCAGTGCTGGTGGTCCCTGCCTACATAGATTCTCAGTTTAGGGACAAATTCAAACTAACTTTGAGATTTATGTTTCTTGGTTGGCTCAAATTAAATGAGAATTGCTCACAATTTTTAAATTTGTGGCATCAAAATCAGCTGGTATAAAAGAACTTTACAGCATCCATCCATCCATCCAGTTTTATTTATATAGCACCATATCATAACAAAGTTATCTCAGGGCTCTTTTTCATATAGAGCAGGTCAAGACCAACTCTTTATATTTACGGAGACCCAACAATTCCCACCAAGAGCAAGCACTAGGAGACATTGGCAAGGAAAAACTCCCTTTTAACAGGCAGAAACCTCGAGCAGAACTAGAACCAGAACCAGGCTCTGGGTGGGCGGTCATCTGCCTCGACCGGTTTGGTTGAGAGAGAAAGGAGGGGGTAGATCCAGACTCCACAGATCCAGACTCCACAGCTCTGGAGGCAGAAACGCTCGGAGAAAGCAACAGAAGGAGAGAGAGAGAGGAGAGAAAGGGAAGCAGTCGAGTTAGTAACAAGCATTAATGGGATAATAGTGCATACAGATGGAGAGGGAGAGGAGGAGAGAGGAGCTCAGTGCATCATGGGAAGTCATGGGTCCATCCATCAATTCAGTTCAGTTCAGTGGGGCTTTATTGGCATGGGAAACAGACGTTTACATTGCCAAAGCAAGTGTGTGAAAAAAAACAATATATATATATATATATAGTTGCAATCAGACATATTCAACCCCCTCACCTCAAAAGACATTATAGTGATGTGGATGAAAGATAATCACAAAAAAAATAACAAAAAACCTCATTAAACAACAAAAAATATTTATTGATACATTTGAGTTATTTTAACAGAAGTTGACTTAACTTTGAAGTTCAAATTAAAAATGTAACTCTTAACAAATGTGCATATGCAGTATTATTCAACCCCCAGCTTCAGTACTTTGTGGAGCATCCTTTAGCTTTTATAACTTCTAACAAACGTTTTCAGTAAGTGCTGACAAGCTTCTTACACCTCTCGATCGGAATCTTTGCCCATTCTTCACGTGCAAAAGCCTCTAGCTCAGAGATGTTTGATGGCTTCTGTGCTGCAACTGCCTTCTTTAAATCCCACCAAAGATTTTCAATCGGATTTAAATCTGGTGACTGAGAAGGCCACTCCAGGACGTTCCAGGATCTTTTTCTCAACCAAGCTTTGNTTGACTTGGAGGTGTGCTTGGGATCATTGTCTTGCTGGAAAGTCCAATGATCACCAAGGTTTAATTTGTCAACAGAAGGCATCATGTTCCTCTTTAAAATGGCCTGGTATTTCTGGGAATCCATGATGCCAGATACACGATCAAGATTGCCAGTTCCTGCTGCAGAAAAACAACCCCACATCATCAATGACCCACCTCCATGCTTGACCGTGGGGATGGTATTCTTCTGGTCATAAGCCAAACAGTTCCAGTTTGGTTTCATCAGTCCATAGAACTGTCTCCCAAAACTCTGTAGTCTTATCCAAGTTCCTCCTGGCATATTCTAGTCGACTTTTGATGTTCCTTGTGGTCAAGAGTGGAGTGCGTCTTGGAGTCCGGCCATGAAGTCCTTGTTTATTCAGTGCACGTCTTATAGTTGCCACTGAAGCACTTGTACCAGCCTTCATCACGTCATCCTGTAGGTGTCTTGCAGTCACANCGCATGCCAGACATACCGCTGGTCCATATGTCCAAACAGTTCCAGTTTGGTTTCATCAGTCCATAGAATTGTCTCCCAAAACTCTGTAGTCTTATCCAAGTTCCTCCTGGCATATTCTAGGTGACTTTTGATGTTCCTTGTGGTCAAGAGTGGAGTGCGTCTTGGAGTCCGGCCATGAAGTCCTTGTTTATTCAGTGCACGTCTTATAGTTGCCACTGAAGCACTTGTACCAGCCTTCATCANCCTCCATGCTTGACCGTGGGGATGGTATTCTTCTGGTCATAAGCCTGGCCTTTCGCATGCCAGACATACCGCTGGTCCATATGTCCAAACAGTTCCAGTTTGGTTTCATCAGTTCATAGAACTATCTCCCAAAACTCTGTAGTCTCATCCAAGTTCCTCCTGGCATATTCTAGTCAACTTTTGATGTTCCTTGTGGTCAAGAGTGGAGTGCGTCTTGGAGTCCGGCCATGAAGTCCTTGTTTATTCAGTGCATGTCTTATAGTTGCCACTGAAGCACTTGTACCAGCCTTCATCACGTCATCCTGTAGGTGTCTTGCAGTCACATGGGGGTTTTTCTTAGTTGTCCTGACTAAGTTGCTAAGGGCCCTTGATGAAATTTTGGGCTTTCTTCCACGGCCAGGCAGGTTTGCAGCTGTTCCATAAGTTTTAAACTTCCTTATAATGCTCCCAATGGTGTCTCTTGGAATGTTAAATTTTTTGGAAATCTTCTTATACCCAAGGCCCTTCAGGTGTGATGAAATAATCTCCTCTCTCAGCTTTTGTGGAAGCTCCTTTGTCTTTCCCATGATTGCAACTCAACTTGAATACCTTCATGGGTGGGGTTTATATATGCATCACAGCTGAAGCAAATGAAGGATCATTATAGAGTTCCCAAAGGCTTAATTATGTTTCAACTCCACTTTAGGCCATACAAACTGTCAGGAAGCTTTAAAAACAACAATATTATATAGGGGTTGAATAATTGTGACATGGCTAACTTAACAAAATATACTGTTACACACAAATACTACATCATGCATTTTCTGTGTTGATTTTATGTAACATTCAACTCATAAAGAAGTCATCCAAAGCAGAATCTTGCTCTTTGAAAAAACTTTAATTGATAAATCCTTAAAATCTTTGGGGGGTTGAATATTTCTGATTGCAACTGTATATA